>JAHDVE020012240.1:0-54787 GCA_022606495.2 Halesus radiatus | reverse complement strand
AGAGTTTGAACTGAAACAACTCGTTATTCCGCTTTACGGGTCGCTTTAAACAATCGCCGTTCAATGGAAATTACTTTAGAAGCACCGCATTTTCCCGTCACTCTCCCGTCGTGAAAAATACGTTAACTGTTTTCGGAATTACTTTTTCCCAATATTCAATTGCGTCAAACCTCGTTGAAAAATTGTGATAAATACGACGCTTGAACCGTGAACACACAAACATAATCTTTAAAAACATACACGAATTGATTTTTGAATTTAGATATGTCGGTACTCTTATGAGAAAAAAAAATGAAACTTGTTCATTTATTCATTAATTTAAAAATATATATATATATATATATTAGCCTCTAATCTCACTAGGACATTCTTGTGTTGAGATGATTATATGTGCTGAGATGTGTTATTCGAAGATTATGACTGATATGCGTTTCTGCATAATTTTGGCCAGTTTTACGTTAATGTGCATACTATATATATTTACGTTAATATGCATACTATATATATTTACGTTAATATGCATTTTATATATATTTACGTTAATATGCATACTATATATATTTACGTTAATATGCATACTATATATATTTACGTTAATATGCAAACTATATATATTTAGAAATGGCAAATTTCACCATTACTGCCTATTTTTTTATTACTAGTATCAAGAAACACAATGCAATTGATATAATATTATATCAATTGCATTGTGTTTCTCTTCCGGAGCCAGTGGGGCTATGGCATCAAAAATCATTCAGATCTAGTCACATAACTTAACTATATCAATTTCAAACAACGTAACGTATCGATTCCATATAATAAGTCATTTATATTATTTATTTAGAGGTCGATAAAACATATTTATGAATTGTTTTTTTAGATTAACACCACACAGGAGGCCCTGAGGAGAATAAATTCCCTCAGGGCCTATGTCATCTTTGGGGTTGCTGCGTAAAGGGACTTTTTACGGAAAAGAAAGATAAAAAGTCCTGGGAAGAAAAGGGGGCTTGAGAGGTGGGTAGGAATCTGGGAGTCAGTGTGTCCAGAAGTGACGGGCGTATTAACCCATCCATTCCACTGACGTGCAAGGCGAGCGAGCGAGAGCAAGGACAGGGGTTCTCCCTCAACCGGCCTCTCTCAATCCGGCCCACCGGGCAGATGGCGGGCTGACGCATTCGCTGCCAAAACCTGGACAAATTTCACTCCATGAACCCGTGAACCTCTGCTAAGTCACCAAACGTATCGAATCACTTTGGGTGACCTACGGCAGGGGTGTTGGTTATCCGATGAATATAACCTCCCATCTGGATAACGTTTCAATCTTCTCCAATAACACCGTTCATATACCTAATACAAGAAATAACTGCACACGTCAGTATTTACTGTATTCTACCAAAAAGCTTCTATACTCCATGAGCATAAATAATTTAATGATGGTCGTTAGGAAATATATTCGGCAGTCACTTTTCCAGTAGTAAAACACGTGCAGTGGTGTTTTGTAAAAGCTAAGATTGACTTGCCGTTAATTTTTTTTTTCTATATTTTAATAGTTCACATTTGAATTATTTATTGCTATGCCAAAAATCGGCTATTTTATTCCATCGTTTTATGTTATTTATAATTGTGAAATGTTTTTTTCTGAATTTCTTTATGTTTTTATATTAAGATATTGGCAGTATTTAGGTGATCAAAGTTTAATTGTATTTGGATAGCCGATACCGATATTAAATATTCGTGATAAAATTAAATTTGTTCGAGTTCCCATCGATTATTTTTTGTTGGTGTTCCCATCGATATTAATAGGACACTTTATAAAAATTGAATAATTTCCAATTACCTGCCATGAATAAAAATCAAATAACTTCTTGAAAGGATTGGTATTCGCTTTGTGGCGTCATTATTAATAAATGAATTTTAAAATATACTTAGTATTCATCACTTTATAAATGTACAATAAATATTAAATAATATATTTCTGATGATGAAAGCATCGCTTTCGAAACATGTAGATATCAATGTATATTTATAAAGTAGTGAATACTAAGTGTATTTTTAAATTCATTTTAAAATCAAATGTTTTATTCCGAATAATCTAACGAGAAATTATATCACCAAAACAAATTAGGTATATACGGTTTTTTGCTTTTCTATGTTTATGTGTACTGCCATAATTCATAATATGTCAGATGCAAAGATATACCTTCATATATATATACATACTGTTTCCAAATAAACATACACTATGAATAAAATACTTCCTTAAATGAAGTTTCAGTATCGCCCTGGTGAAATACCACCATTCAGAATTGAAACGTTGCTTGAAATGGCTTTTATCGGTGTTTGGTGTCCAGATCTGAATAGCCAGTTATTTCCCCTCCTTCCTCTTCCCCTTATCCTTCCCCTCCCCAATACCTTCACCCTGATAACATTCCCCAATTGGGATGCCATAGTCTCACTGGCTCCAGATGGTTGGGAGCAGTTGGAACTCTTGTGGGGTATTCATATAAAAATAAAAAATAAATTAAATAAAAATTACTTTGTAATCACCACTTTATTAAAATATACATGTCAACATGTTTCGAAAGCGACACTTTTCTCATCAGGACACTCACACTACTAAAAAATATTAATTTCAAGTATTGAAAAATGATAAACATAGAACACAATAATTTGAGAATAGACAAATTATAAACATAAACAAAAATTGATTAGAGTAGGTAATGATTTTTTTAAGTCAATTAAATATAATTAAATAGCTATCTCTTGGATTTAATATAACATTAATAATAAAAATAATTTATGTTTTAATTTCAAATATAACTTTGTTATTCAATGTTTAATGATCATTTTTATTAACCTTTTTGATTAATTACTTACTTTCTTTGAGTGATGATTACAAATTACTTTTAATAATTTTATTAATAATGGCGCCACAACGTGAATACCAATCTTTTGAAGAAATTATAAAATGCTTTCATACTCGAAAATTATTTTTTTTTTTAATAAATAACCCTGTCTTAATTAATTTTTTTTTTCATAACTTTGTGCCTTTTTTACAGGTCAGTCTTATATTTATCCTAAAATGAATGTTAAAAGGCGATAACTTCCATTTGGCCCAGTTTCCACATTGGAATTAGTGGGTTATCCAATCAGTGTGCTGAGCGTAACCCATGGATGCTTTTATTAGATCATAAAAGCTTATAGTACATTGTACACATACGAGAAATGTGTTCACGAGACAATGGAGGTTTTAAAATATATTTAATGGAGAGACTAAAAGCTGTATGAATACAAAAACATCAGATAAAAGGATGTTAGTATACAAAGTCTGATATAATATGACAGTTGTGTGGAACTAGTAGAGGAATGACGTAAATAGTGTGAAGTGTATAGAAATACGATCCCTAGGGATTATGTGTGTAAAATCACGTATCCGAATAAAGTTAATCCGAAAATAATGCACGTCCAATACAAGCGTTATGAATAAAATTTAAACAGGAACCCTCAGCTGGTTTGATCAGAAAGAAGAAATTGGGGACGGTCAGGTCAACAAAAAATATGAGGTCGGTCATGTCAACAACAGTCGGGATGGCAGAAAAATGTCTGAAACAATGAGTCTGTGCCGTACAGTACCTACAGTACAGATAATATTCATTTCGCCAGTACTAAGGTAAATGCAAAATGAAATAAAGATATGTTATGTGATGCCATCATCGTACCTAGTTATTATAACAATTGTCCTTAGTCTACTTCAATGTACCTATATTATTATGCCCATGCGTTATCAATCAAGAAATCTCCTCTTCTTCTTCTTTTTCATAAAGTGGAGGAGAGTTGATGTCGGTCACAGTGGGATTCTGAGGTTATTCAGCCAATCGACGGAATCGGGAGTCATTTGGTTCAACACAGATGCACCCATAGAGAAACTGATGAAGGGGGCGTTCACAAGTTCACGCATAATGGCTGGGACTGCACCGGATGCGGTTTAATGAAGTCTACGTCTTCCGAGGGAAAGAGAAACCTGGCAATTTAATAATAGGGTCTACAATAAGGTGCTTGTTTTTCACTGAGGTCTGCAACTGAGTTCACCACGACTCTTCAAGGGAGTACCGCGATATAAGCAGTCTTTCGCCTTCAGTTCAAAAGGTTTCCTGGAAATCGGGCGGCTAGCCGGGAGATTTGCAAGGTCATCAGCACATTGTTTGCGGGGTGTTTTTTAATCAATCTACTCCGTAGAGCGGGCAATTTTTATCAGGTTTACGCAATTACGTTTTATGTAAAATAGCTATAACTTCTGAACTATTGATCAAATTTAAGTAAAATTTTCAATATTCAAACATTTTATATTTTTTTGATATACAATTTTGATATTTAAGTTTAAATTTAAAATTTTTGAAAAAAAGTGCACTTTTGTCATATTGTCGATTTAGTCATAGAGAACGTCTTGAACAAAACAATATCTCTATAAGACTGACGCAATGTGAAGATAAAAAAAAAACTAAATTTTTATCCTACAGCTATTGTATTTCAAGTGCATGTTTTATGACCACAATCGGCCATCTGACCCTAATTCCACGAATTGCTGGGTACCTAATACACGCCCACGAGGGCTGATGCCTAATTTTTACTTTACAGAAAAACCAACATCATATGTTTCTCCTAATATATTGTTATTCTAAATGTACAACGCGTTTTGGCGTCTCCTGCGCTTTATCAATAATGTACAAATACAAAACCGCTTTTAAGCGTCTCCCGCAAACAATGTGGATCCCAGTTTCCAGAAACATAGCAAAGTGAAAATGTAGATTGTTCGTACCATAAAAGCGAACGTACATTCGTACTGCGAAATGTTAACTGGGATATGGGCGTAACGAAAAATTCCGGAACTCGAGGGCAAGTTTATCGACATGATCATTTTTTCCCCAGGATTTCACAATTTTCACAAAGTATCATCAACAACTTATATAGACGTTATTTTAGTGTTTGTAATATCTATGTCGATAGATCGTCAACGCCGGAAAGAAATGAGGGAGGCTTATGTCCAAATGTAAACTCCACAAGACTTATGGAGAAAAGTACTAATATATACGAACGTTGTTCGTTGGTATCGAAATGTATTGATGGCATGATGGAAAGGTTAGATAATACAGGCTAGATCATGAACCTTGTGGCCAGAACTGAGATGCCATTATATCATTCTATAGCCAAGAGTATTGTATTGTTTGGCACCTCATGTGGGAACGTTTATTCAAGATAGACGATGTAATCTGAATTTTACGGAATGTTCATAATTAAGTATGAACAAAGGTATAATTTATTTATTAACACTTTTTATACGTTTTACTAGACAAATGTGTTAATGCAAACTTATGGCCAGGTGGCAATTTATTTCAATCAACTTAGAGGTAGTGATTTTACCCATTCTACCCAAAAGAGCTTAAAACCCAATTCTTCAGGGTCGAAATTTAATACTCCAAACCGAACTGTTGAACAACAAATGAAAACATTTGACATCCATATTAAACGAGTATGTACTCGTACGAAGCTTGATGTTCATTAGATTTTTAATCCTTAACTGATATGGTATGTATGGTAATTAAGCCTTACAATAAAACTCTTGGACGGCAGACGAAAATGTGTACGAATTATTAAAATAGCAAAAAAACACGCATGTACCTTATTCATTTTAAGAGGAACCGACATAATAAAAAAATAACCAAGACATTTTAAGGTGTAAGAATTCTGTCCGATTGCTTAGCTTTAAATAATTTTTGTTTATTCATTGTCTAACCCGGACACCAAAAAGTTTCCATCCTGCATATACCTTCATTTCCTAGGCGGTAGCTGCGCCGCTGACTCGGAATATCTTACTTTGAAGTTTCCCTTGAAGCTACAATACGTGGAGATAACGTACATGAAACCTACCTACAGAGTTCGCAATCTCTGCCCTCTACGAGAAATGCGCGAGCGGTGGATGTTAGGAGGAGAGTGCATCTTCTTTGATCTCGAATCACCTACACAGCTAGGCTGAGAGCTGCTTCCTACAAATTCTCAACTTTGCAAATATCAAATATTGACCGATCACAGAGTTCGTTTGCCGATCCATACATATGTACGATATTTGAATCTGACTTCAAACATCAATAACAAACACGTATTGTACGATTCTTCAGAGTAGCACCATGATTTTCTGAATATGATAGTAAAATATGTATTTTATCTAAACTATTAAGAAGAAAATCGGTTTTCAGATGCGGTAAAATTTCGGAAACTTACTAAAATTCTTAAATACTTAAATATTTAGTAACTTTACTATCAGTTAATATAGTTTCGGCATGTGCTGTTGTGCTTTAAAAAAAATGAAACACTGTTTAAAAACATTACCCCGACACAGATAATTTCATTTGAATCGACTTTTTCATTTCTTGAAACCATAATTTTTTCGCGCTTTTCAGAGAATTTTAAGAAAATGGGAAAATAATATAATTAGCAATGAGCTCTTAATTTCTCATGGATGTTATTTCAATGTGAAATTATCAACAAAACTAATTTTGAAAATATTTTGCATACTTGAAACTGGCATACGATTTTTTTACACTAAACCTCTCTTCAAATTCTAACATTTGAATCATTCCATTGAAAGATTTCAAAGGAATTTCGTTGTCTAGCGATTAACTCTTATTTAAAAGATACTAAAATCATAAAAATAATATGAACATTTATAAAACTTATTCTAATAAGCATCTATTCTATCATCATTCTGTGTGTGAAGTTTAGGAATATTGCTAGCATTTTGCCCGTTGCACCAACGGATGTGATTAAAGTCTATTATTATTGCCAAAGATAACTTTACTTTATGATTGCAAATTGATACTTAAATTTATTATTCCCTAATTTAAATCATAATTTTGCATCTCAGATTTAATATTTCCGTAATAATATTATTACTAATATATATGTGTGTGTATAGTTAGCCCGATCACACCTAACCTCACTTAGTCCAACCTAAGGTAACCTAACCTAACCTGACGTAACCTAACCTAACCTAACGTAACCTAACCTAAGATAACCTATCGTATCCTAACCCAACCTAACCTAACCAAGCCTACCGTAACTAAACCAGACCTTACTTAGCTAACCTAAATCGTAAGATAATTATGAACTAAAATAAAAATTATGTAAATTGAAAATACACTTTGTATATACCACTTTACTTAAAATATATAAATATTTCTACATGTTTCGATAGCAATGCTATCATCTTCAGGAATAAATGAAAACTATTTATTATTTATTAGTATTCATTTATTCCTGAAGATGATAGCATTGCTATCGAAACATGTAGAAATATTTATATATTTTAAGTAAAGTGGTATATACAAAGTGTATTTTCAATTTATATAATTAATAATGATGCCAAAAAGTTACCAAGCATTTGAAGAAATTATAAAATAAAAATGTATTAAATGCCTGAATAGATCACATAGGCTAGCGTGTTTCCCGTTGCACCCAGCGGAAGTGAACAAATTATATTATTATTCGAAAATATAATAATTTCTTCAAATGCTTGGTAACTTTGTAGCATCATTATTAATTATATAAATTGAAAATACACTTTGTATATACCACTTTACTTAAAATATATAAATATTTCTTAAATATTTACTTAAAATATAAATTGAAAATACACTTTGTATATACCACTTTACTTAAAATATATAAATATTTCTTAAATATTTACTTAAAATATTTATATATTTTAAGTAAAGTGGTATATACAAAGTGTATTTTCAATTTATATAATATAATAATTTGTTTGTAAATTGATACTTGAATTTATTTTCCTTTGTCATTCCGTAAACTTAAATAATGAGTTATTAGGTAGATTATTTATTACTATGATTAATTGCACAGGTCTGTAAAATGCCTTCGGTAACATTCCATCACGTTCGGGTTTTTATTTGTTAGCCTTGATCCTAGCAATTCGGATGCATCTTTTGAGAGACCTAAATCTCTTATTAGATCGTTGAGCTCATTCTGAGAAAAAAAATTGAGTCAACAGAAAAATATGAGCTAAATTCGTCCTGGGAAGCTAATGTGTCTGAGTCTCAGGATGTCATCTATGTCACTCGGGATGTTAATTAGAAGGTGGCTGTGGAACTGGCATTGCAGAACCATGGGATACTAGAGGAATAGCTGAGTCAAGGTTAAGGTAATATTATTCACTATCAACTTTTAACTTGTTTCTACACGATCATGCGACCTTCTTCGTAACGCTAAAACGACTTAAACTACCCACCTCCCTCACTACTCTAACTAAATAACTAACTAACCATCACGCAGTTTCTCCGCAGCGGTAGGCAGATAGGACGGACCACCAAACAACTTGTTCTTGGCATACAGTTCTTGCTTCATTCACTTTCATACAAAGTCTCATACATTCTCTTCTGCTATTCCGACTTCTGACATGGCCCGACTCAAGTATTTGATTCACTTGATCGTGCCATGTCTTCCTCAGACGTCCCCGGCTTCTTCTTCCATTCACATTCGCGTCATATATTCTCCTTACACTCCTCTCTTCGTTCATTTGCTCTACATGCCCAAACCATCTAAGCGTCCCTTTCTTGATCTTGCTCACTACGCTTGCATCAGCCTTGCATTCTTTACGAATCTCAACATTTTTCACATGATCATACATGGTTTTATCACACATTCGTCTCAGAGATCTCATTTCTACAGCATATAGTCTACTTTCATCCTTCCTCTGCCAGTTCTATGCCTCACTGCCATACATCCGGGTTGGTATCAGCACTCCATTGTGGACTGTTAGCTTCGCTTCTTTGGCCAACTTTTTGTATGCGCAAACCGCGTTCAGTCCTCCGTTAATGGAGTTTCCTGCATTCGCCCTTCTTTCAATATCCCTCACTACTCTCTTTAACCATAAACTTTTTTATTATTCATTGCCAAGTGCAGCTATTAATGATAGAACTAATGTGAGAAGTCTACGTTTTTTAGGCCATTGTAATATGCAAGCAAGTACCAGCCTTAAATTTATTGGAATAATATTCCTTCTCGCACAAATGGTGACACTGCGTGAAAGCCGAACGATGGGCTAGGTTCCGTGGTTCTCGGAGCGTCCTGATCATTCGCTTCCTTGCCTTACCTCGAGTCGGACACATCGTTCGAGCAGCGTCTATTGCATTTACGTAGCTTCACATTGCTCGATTTTTAACCATCCAAATAACTAAAGTTGTACGCGTGGTTTAATAAAATTATCAAATGGAGATCCTTCTTTTCTTAAGATACCCTCGCGACAACATTGACGTAAGACGGTGGGTAAGTATGTAAACTTCACTACACTACACCGCATTAAATTGCCGTCTCAACACATAAACGTTAAACCATTTAAAAAAAACACTAAATACAAAATTTTAGATTTACTAACAATTTTACGCTAAATATAAACAAAAATTTGAGTGTAACAAAAAAACATTTTTTTTCGTTCTTACCAAGTTGAAATCAATAAGAAAATGTATAAAATTCCTATGCAATTTTTTACTTGCAGACCTGTGTTATTTATTATTAATTAATTATTTATTATTACATATTTTTTATATGAATACCCCACAAGAGTCCCAACTGTAACTTTCAACTTTAATTGAAAACTGATGTAAACAAGAATGCAAAATTATATTAAAAGTGTTGTTTTACAATGTTTGAGTAATCTTTTTAAGTTCGAAGATCGAACTAAGCCAAATCAAGAGTTCAAGCAAATGTCTACCTTACTGAAACGTATGAAATTCGAATGCGAAAACTCCAAGTATCGCTTAATGGGGTTCATGCGGTAATGGACCCCGTTGCACAGCGAGATTTGGGAAAACGCGAGCCAAAATTGAACTTTTAGAAAATGACTCCGCTGTTGAAATTAGAGTATTAAAATATACATTAATAAGTATTTTAGTTATTTTTATGCACCGTCTAAATTAAAATTGGGTGGGGGTAAAGAAAATAATGTAAGTAAGTCATCTCAACGTGTCCTAACCACTGTTTGAAAATGTCTTTGATCGTCGAGACAACTGTAACATTAATTACAACAAATAAAATTCTCAAATTTAATTTACTTCAAATTTTGTTTAAAAAAAATAAATGGAGTTCTACCAATTAAACACAATAACAAAAAATAAAATGTTTTACTTAAAAAAAAAAACTAGGGATTTATTAGCAAATTTAAATAAATTCGGAATACTGTTGCGTTCGATTCGTCCACGTAAAGAGTGAAATCACTTCCTTTAAAATTATTCTGTTATGCAAAGCGGTCAAACATTTGTCCTCAGAATGCCTTCAGTTTCAGCATATTTCCACGTGCTCTCCCTCGCAATGCAGTGCACAAAATACCCCAGCATCCCTCAATCTGGAGAGTCAAATATATTCTTTAGGAATTTGAAATATTCGATAAGCTAAGAGTGCAGATATTCGGAGACAGATGGATGCCTGACCTTAATCCATTCCTTGAAGAGATTGCATTTCCGGGGGAATGTATGGATTTTCAGTGAACATATCCTGAGTAATACACATCGGATTCGACCGTTCTAAGGTTCGAAGAATGCAGCTGATTGGTTCTGAATGCAATTGTTTGGTTGGTGAAAATAAATATGCAAAATAGATTTCAAAGGGCTTGGAGCGTGGGTATTCAATCTTTTTGCTCACGTGTGCAAAAAGGGATGGTCTTCAGAACCTCATTAGATAGGTAAATATGCACTATTATAATTTGGTGACCGGATAATTCAACACACGTATGAATCGGCATCCATTTTAAAAGTGATATAAAGTCATTAAAAGTACGGAAAAAACTACTCTGAAAACCTCGTGTAACCCTAATCCAATAACCTTTTTTTTAGTTACATAAAATAAATAAAAATATTTAAAAAAAGAAAAAGTAAGAATAGTTTAGGTTTTCGAGTTAGTTTTTTTTCTTACTTTTATTGACTTTATATCACATTTAAAAACGGTGTCGATTAATGCGTTTGTTGAATTTTTATGAAACCTTTATTTATACTTGACACATATTATGGTAATGTATTTGCAGGGTAATAACACTTGTTTTGTTGTTAGAAGATAAAACGAGCCGGATCTTTGACCTAGTTTCTCTTCTTTGTGTATTCAATATGCTGGACAGAATATATTTTTTAATCTTCGTACTATTCGTATGCTTCGTCTTTCATTGTAATCATAAATATTGGAATGATTTTGTTGCCAAAAAGCTTATGAAAGCGTCGGGAGATATGAATGAGATTATTTAAAGCAATTACAATTATAAAAATTAATGGTATATAAAAAACCTTTTTTTGATATATTGATTTTTTTTATGTGAATACTGCACAAGAGTCTCAACTGCTGCCAACCGTCTGGAGCCAGTGCGATTATGCAATCCCCAATTGGGGAATGAATATTGATGGCGGTGGGGAGGGGAAGGAGAAGGAAAAGAGGAAGTTGGGGAAATACCTGGCTATTCAGATCTGGTCACAGAACACGGCTAAAAACCATTTCAAACAACGTTTCAATTCTGAATGGTGGTCTTTCACCAGGGCGATACTGAGAATATCTTCCACTCTGGAACGTGCGGAAATATACTACATATTATTTTTAAATGAATTAATTGTAGAGCAGCACAATTTGCACACACCGGGATTTGATAATATATGAGTTGTCTGATTGCAGCTTTTCCCGTATAAATGTCATATGAGAATTCTCAGTTTATGTTTTTATTATTTTCTTATTCATTTTATTTATTTATTTAGCAAAAACAGTTACATACAACAATACGTTGCAAAAGCAATAAAAAAATCACCAAAAAATATAGTAACGCCATATTTATTTTTATTAGGACTAATTAATCTTTGTAGAACCTGCAGACAAGCTGTCATGTGACCGCTTTGCAGGACTACATATTTTGCTTCTTTCTTTATTTTACCATGTTTGTATTTATGTTCTTTGGATGAATAAAAAAAAAAAAAAAAATATTTTCGCTAAAACAATTCTCACTCATCTTTATTCAAACAAAAGTAAATACTATGAAAAAAGAGTAAGCACTCGTATTACTAGAAATGCCAACAAATATTTACTACAAATTCCTGTAATTTATACTGCTTTTGGGTAAAAGAATTTTAGGTACCTTGCGATAAGATTTTACAACATTCTTCCAGTTACCATAAAAAATTCTGATTCACAAAAAATATTCAAACACAATGTAAAAAATGGATTAAAAGTAATGTATTAAAAGTAACTCACCCAAATTCTAAATTATTGATTCAACGATTTACAAAGCGTATCTTAATATAAGTGTATATTCATAGGTATTTTAAAAATATAAAATAATTTGAAAAATTACTGCCTCAACACAGGCTAGCCTAGTGAGGCGGGTTATGTGAAACTTCAACTATAACTGTTATAATATTATTTTCTATTTTACTTTATAAACCACTATACACTTACATTATTATATTATACATGTATTTTAGTTATTGTTAAATTTAATTACAATAAAGATATTCTTATTATTATTAGTTTACATAAATATGTAAAATATTAAAATATTTAAAAAAAGGTTACAAGTAAATAATATATATAAGACAATAGTTCGTGCTTAAAGTTGTTGTAGGTCATGTGGAAAATATCCACATTTTCTACGAGGCAGTTAATTAACGTGGTAAGTCTTCCCAGAGGTATCACACATTATCACATAAAATCCCATTTCAGCCACTTCCTCTGCCTCAGAATATACCCCAATTGGGGATGCTATGATCTCACTAGCTTCAGCTTCAGACTTGGAACTCTTGTGCGGTATTTACACTAAAAAGGCACATATTTATTTTATTGGCGTTTACTTTTATTTTCCATCAAAAATATTCTATCAAAAATGTTGGTTTCCATCAAAAAACATCTAACGGTCAGCAAAATATTATCGATAGCATTGTGAAATATATTTATTTATTATGATTGAGAAAGTTTCATATCCCTATCGTTGCGCGGTCCTGAAGGGATTGTTGAGTTAGGAAGGTCGGTTCTCGTGAATTGGGTTAAGGAGGAAATCCCATGGGCTTCAAACAATAAAACTGTGTCAGTGGAATTCATCAAAATTAGTTGTTTGATTCTCCAATGGAGACTACCTAACGCAAGTTGGGAGGTATAGTTTGTCGTTGAAATTGTTTTTGTGGTTTTTGCTTAATTGGAACTTATTATGAATTTTATTTTTATTTTATTCTAAGAAAACAGATGATTAAATGAAAATAATAATATATTTTCATACGAAGCGATAACTTGTTGATGTGACATTATAATTTAAAAAATAATAATAATTGATTTTTAACGTTTTGTTTAAAATCGCATGCACGTTAAACCTGAGCATATCTATCCTGATTTATCAAAAATAGTTATTTAATTTTTTTTTTTTTTTTCCTTTCAAGAATATCTAACAAAGATAAATTTCACGAATATCTCTAAATAACAAATTAAGAATAAGCGTCAATTGAAGGTCCATAAAGATTAGGACTGATGAAAGAAAAAACATTTTTTTTAATAAAAAAAAAAATGAAGTTAATAATATTTCAAATTAAATAGTTTATAATATTTCTATACATCATAAATACTTTATTAACTAAAATCATCATTATAATAAGTAGAGATTATATGTTTAATATTTCCTAGTTAGTAATAAATTTACAGAAGAACATAAATGAATTAAATAATATACTTTGTATTCACCACTTTATTAATATAAAGATATCATCTACATGTTTCGAAAGCGACGCTTTCTTCGTGAGGTGTAATACTAGTGATGAAGAAAGCATCGCTATCGAAACATGTATATATATTTATATTAGTAAAGTGGTGAATACAAAGTATATTAATTAAATCATTTATTAATAATGACGCCACAAAGTGAAAACCAATCGTTCGAAGAAATTATTACGGAAGAGCACTTACAGTGAGTAAGTTAAATGAATTTGTGAGTACATATTTGTATTGTAACAGCGATATATTCCATACATCTGTAACATGTATATATAATATGAATCAATCTTAATATTTATCTAATTGCCTTTTTGATTCCTGAATAATTTGGTACAGTTAAATACGATTTATGAAGCAAGGAGTGTGCCAATACAGAGTTGTGTGGCGCTCTATTCTCTCTGTCTTTTACTGCCGTTAAAATGCTTGATGTTTATTTAGTTTTTAAATTAATTAAATAACCCTGTAAACAACATAAAAGGAAAATATTTTTAACAGAAAAAAAATTATAATATGTTATAACCATATTATGGTTACGGCTTTAATATATTTTTTAAACGAATTTCAACTAAAAAGATATCGGTGCAATTGGGTATAATCACACGCTTAATTATGGTGAGCCAAATTTCTGACAAAATAAAAACATATTATGATGCCCATCAAAGTTCCTTTTACAAAATAAATGCGTTAATAAAGGTACTTTATTACTAATCACGCGGACGTTCAATTTTCTCTACGGATGACAATAATCATAATGACGGTCCACTGTCCGCGTGAGAATGCTTTCCACGCCACGCGCCGTGTCCGTGGAACGTTCCACGGTCCATCACGCTGACGTCACGGCTGACAGGCTACTAGACACTAGACTGGAGAGCTGGAGAAGCTGACGTTTGTCCATTTATACGTTTCATCACGCCGAGCGTTCCGCGCCGGGAATATCGCATTTCTCTCTGGAAAATAATACTATTTCTCTGCAACAATGTGCACTTCTTACAAATTCTATGACAGGATGGAAACAGTCATGAACTCATCACAAACTTGTATTAAATTACTTTAAAGGTTAAAGGTTAACAGCATTAGGTTAATTCTTAGTTTTTATAGGTTTTTATTGTAACAGAGTGGTAAAAACTAGATGTAGTTTTTTTTGTTTACCAGTATCGTCCTGGTGAAAGAACATTCGGAAATTACTTTAGTCATATTTGATGACCAGATTTGAATAAACAGGTAGTTCCGCAACCTTTTTCTCATCTGCACTCGCTCAGCCTTACAACATACCTCATTTAGAGATGCCATAGTCCCACTGGCTTCAGACGGCTGGGAGAAGTTGGATTTCTTGTGCGATATTCATTATAAAAAAAACCTTAGCCAAAAGTCAACGCTTTTAACATTTTTATTATTAATAATAACTTATTTTAATCTAGTGTCCTTATGTGGGTGTATATTGTGCACTGTGCGATGCTGAGACTTTAAGCGCCGTATGTTTCGAATGCAAAGATTTAAAATATAATAATTCAAAACAATTTACGTATCATTAATTTATTTACAATAACTTATTGAAGCTCACAAACCGCATTGTAAGATATCGATAAATTTGATGTTTCGTAACATAATTAGGAGAATCTAGTCGTTGGAAGAATAATACTTCTAGCCGCTAGTTAAATAAAGATACACGTAGCCGTTCGTCGCTATTCGACCAATAGCGATACATTTCCGCCCGCCATCATTGTTTTTGACCAATGAGACAAGGTACGGGACATAGGTTCCGGCTGCCATTACGGCGTGGGCTCGCTAAGCGATCACCCGCCAGCATTACTAATCCAGACCCAGAGTCGTCAGTGGGCACTTGAGCACGTGGCCGCCCGTTATTGCATCAGTATATTATAAACGCCTTGCTACTTCTGCATTGTACCTAAATATTAAAGCCAGTGACCAGTGCAATAACTCGCTGCGTCCTGTCTGCCATCGTACGTGTGAAATCCAGAGTCCCTAGTCTGGACACTTTACACCAACGGAATCGTGACTACTGTCGCCGACCGCCATGTAAGCGGATTTGGTTCACCCTCTTTCATGTGCTGTTAATAACTGTGCCCTTGAATAACATGTCCGGTTGGAGATTCCTCAGCGATAGATTATCAAGAATCAGATAAGATTAACACCTCGACTCCGGTGATGGGTCTGATTTGACCCAGTGTTTTTTAAATAAAAGATTTTGCCGCAAATATTACGTTTAGGCTAATTTCCTCTTGTCTATTCTTTTATTAAATATTTACCCACATCTCGACTCAAAAATGATTAAAATTGGACACGTTTTAAATAAGTTATAAGAATAATTATATATAAAAACACGCAAAAACTCGATCTCTTCTCAGTTGAATTTGAGCAGCCGACGAAACAGTATATCTCTCGCTCTATCCTTCCGTCTTTGTCTCTCGCAGTCCTTAACACGCAGATGTTGTCAACCATTCGGGCACATTTCTAGTATTGTGTTTTAATTTTTTTTATTTCGTACAGTACTAACGCAATGGCAAGGCAACATTATTTAGCTGATAATGAGATTGAAAAGCTACTTAACAGTGAGATCAGTGATGATGGCGACTTGGAATTCGAAGCATTGGATCCAGAATTTGAAAGTAATCCGGAAGACATATTACTAGAGGAAATATCTGAAAGTGAAAATGGAAGTGATAATGCAGTTAGTGTAGGAAATCTGAGTGAATCCGTTGCAGATCGACTTGTCAAATTCCGGATTCCTTTAATTTTTTAATGAAAATTGTTAATTTAAATTTGTTTTGTTGAAAAATAAAAGTTTTAGTATTTTTAACTAAAATGTATGTCAATTAATGGTTTTAATTGTGACAAATAAATGTGTGAGAAAATTAAATACTCAAATAAGAACGCCATTATATAATATGTTCTAATATTTTCATAAGCAATCATCATATAATATGGCTATAAATTTAATTTATTTTCTTTTTACACATCTTTCTATTAGAGGTACAGCAACAAGGAAGAATTAAATAAGTGATTTTATTTCTGGTATTTTAAATAAAACAAGATATACTTGTAAATGCACACCGTCGATTTCCCGAAAATGTTAATAAATATACAATCAAAAATAATAAAAAATGTTCGCTTCCACTGACTTCCTGGGACGAGTCCTTTACCACCTCCCGCACTGCTCTCCTCATTCCGCTGACCGTCGGCAGCGGTTGTCTCCAGACGCTACCAATTTAGTTGTTCTTTTGCTCTCGCGCGCCGTCCCCGCGTTGCTGCATATCGAAGAACCGCAACATTTACGGAATACTAATTTCTAAAATATCTATCTTTATACAAGAAACACAAGGGATATGTTATGAGTTTATGAGGAATTACATAATATCATATAAAAGTAAGGATATGAACGAAAAATGCATAAAAAAGCCTTTTAATTTCATCATTTCAGCCGGGTCTATCTGGACCCACCATCGCCGAATGTGTTTTATTTTGAACCTCCGGGTATTACGTGTTAAGATCAGCCCCTAGATTCGAAACCCCGTATGTGATTACCTGTAAATGATGGTCCTGTAAATAAACCCTGACTAGAAAGCACGCATCTCTTATTCGAGTAGTAAGTTACCTTTCCCAGATATAAGGCTGCGACCGGCCTTCGACTTTGAGATAGGAGATGAGATGCCTTACCAGCTGAGCTAACCTGGTGGAACCTGAGATCAGCCCTGCTTCTGGCCTCGAGGTGAGTTAAACTGCCTTCTTTACACCAGCATCCAACATGTCCTTCCCCCTTGTTACACTGGCGCTCCAACGTGCTCTACTTGTTTCTATATCACTGGAGCCAGAACATGGGGACCCATCCTCTTCCCCTTGTTACACTGGTCGCCCTTGCGTGGGGCTTTTCTTCACCCTGTTACACAAGCGACCAACGTGGATGGTATCTAGTCTTTTCTCCGCCTTTCTTACACTGTCGCTGCATCGAGGGGCCTCTCCCCTTGTTACAGTGATTGAGATAAGTGACGGATTGAGGTAGCGGTCGCTCAATGGATTAAAACGCAGGTTCCGAATATACCATGAGGTCCTAGGTTTCGAGTCCCAGCTGATGCCGTAAGTTTTTTTATTTTCTGTGTCTTTTCGGTTTCGTGCTCCATTCTAAGAGTTCTGAATGTTATCTTCAATGATTAAAAATATATATTTATCTTTGGGAAGGGGAGGGGAAGTTACTTTATCTATTACCTGTACTCCTGTATAATTGTGCAATGCCGTTGTATTGCCGTCATATTGTGACATGCCGTTGCCGTACCGTGCAAAATTATACAAGCGCCCAATATCTCCCGAACTAAGAAGAAATTAAAAAAAATACTAAAAAGTTTTTATAATAAAAACGACATTATTTACTTCGTATCGACTACACTTAAATGAAAATTAATGATGTCCTCCTAAATCCATACAGATTATTTCGGACGTAAAAGGTTTCTAGTTTTTACAACTTCTTAAATTAAGTAGGGTACGAGGAAAATATCGAATGAAGTTCGGAGACATTCTGTGTTTTTTTTATCGAAATTATTGGAAAAGCTTCGGCGCGGGGTTCTAAGTAATTAGGATTAGATGGATGAGTAATTGAGCGACTTGAATTAATCTCGTTTTAATTATTTAAATTAATTATGTTATCTTACTCTCTATTAATGCGTCGGATTATGTAGTTGATGGAAATGTGTTCAGTACGTATTCAAGGAATTTTTTTTTATTTATTTATTGTTGAATGTTGACCCACTGGCAAAACTTTTATTGTTTTAAGTTCGGCTTATGACCATCGAACCACTCTTCTTAACAGTTTCCTCTGAAATGGTTGGCGAATTTTCTCTTCGATTCCGCACAAAAACTTTTTACAATAATATGCAGATATTAACGTATTAGGTACAGTAAAGAACAATGAATATTTCAATTGTTTTCATGTATTATTTACATAGTGCTTTCACACATATGTATTGAATTCCATAAGTCTTAACTTAAGCTTTCGGCGCACGCAGCTTACGTCCGCACTGTGCATTCTCTTCCCTACAGGGCATTGATCATCCTAGCCCCATTATACCCTAATATCATATGAAAACATTTATATTATATAATTCCAGTTGTTATTCATTTTTTGTTTTTTTTTTTTTTTATAAAAAGTATACAATACATTATGCATTGTATTCCCAAGAGTTACATAACTAACACTTTTTTTTTCAACAAAATCAAAAAAGTGAAAATTTCAAATATAGAATAAAAATAATCGTATTACAAAATATAATAATTTGACGGCCTCCATGGTCGAGGGGTAAGGCTCTCGACTACGAATACGAAGTTCGCGGGTTCAAATCCCGGCGTGCGCAAGTAATTTTTATTTTAATTAATTTGTGTTGTTTCACAATTAATTCATTTAAAAATAATATAGAGTATATTTTGCGCACGTTCCAGAGTGGAAGATACTATCAGTATCGCCCTGGTGAAAGACCACCATTCAGAATTGAAACGTTGCTTGAAATGGCTTTTAGCCGTGTTTGGTGACCAGATCTGAATAGCCAGGTATTTCCCTTTTCCCCACCTTCCTCTCCCCCTTCTCCTTCCCCTCACCAATACCTTCAGCCTCACAACATTCCCCAATTAGGAATGCCATAGTCTCACTGGCTCACTCTCACTGGTTGGGAGCAGTTTGGAACTCTTGTGCGGTATTCATATAACAAAAAAAAATATAATAATAATAATATAGGTAGATTTTAAAACTTGTCTGAATTTGAAAAGATTCTCTTTATAATTTGATATTTTTTTCCAACAAACCACACATACAGTCAGTTCCAATACCGACAATGTTACACACCTATATTCGTACAAGGAAATCAGGTATATTATTAAGAGGAACGGCTGCGCTGCCTGTTTCATACATAACTTAATTTTGGATTTGAGGACGAAATACCCATCCAAACGGAATGACATTTTTTCTTTAAATTAAAGTTTTAGTAAATATGTAGTACGTATGAGAAGTATTTTATTTTAAAAGTATGGGCATGAAAAAAAAATTATAATTTTATAGGGAACTTAGAAAATTATTAGCGGGTTTACTGTACGAGTATTTTTTTTAAATTATCATATTTGCTATGTAAACATATAAAAATATAAAAACAAAACATTAAAAACAAACCTTTTTTCGGGTCGATATTTTATATTATGTACGCCAAATTTGTGTTCCAACGTAAATTGGTCGTTTTTAATTTACTTTAAAGTCCACCATAATGCTTATTTTAATTAATTTTTTTTATTTTTATTTTATTTTATATTTCATTATATTTTCAAATTAAACGGGGGTTAAAAAAATCGCGCAAAATCAATTCCTTTAGTAGCCTATATTTCATAATATAAAACAAAAATAAATAAATTACTTCTGACCCGTTCTAGATATTTACTATACTTTTTTATGAAAAAAAATATCATTAGGTTTAGGTGAGTATTTTGGCCTCAGATCCTAAATTAAATTTTGTATGAAACGAGCCCCTCATCCGTTCCTCTTAAATCACGAAATATTTTTGGTTAATTTTACAAAAATGTTTTATTATATCGGAATACGTTACAGAAGTATTATTAGTCCTGTCGACAAAGACTGCGTACAATATTGGAATATTGCAACAGCAATTTTCTATAATCAGTACTAATCAAGTACTATCTGTATAGACGTCCAGTTTATTTAATATCCCAGCCATTTGATTGCCAGACACAATATACTGGTTGGCCGTAAAGTTCCCAGGGAAAATGAATGAAATCTATCAACTGTTCATGTTCAGGAACGCTTGCGACATGATCTTATCGGATAATAAAATGTTTACTGTATTCTTTAAGAGAAAGTTCTGAATTCTTAATAAAATGTACAAGTACCTATTGAAATAAGAAACTTTAATTTAAAATATATTATTATTCGTTGAACTATTTTCGATTCCAAGAATTCTTTTTAACATTGTATTAGTTCTTCCGAAAACTAACAATGTTCTCGGCGCTCGTGCAAAAGTATATGTTTTTTTTATTGAAAATAAATAATATGATGAAAATCATTTGAATAACATGATTTTACAATACAAAACTCTATTTCTCATCAAAATATGAAAAACATCGTATTTATTTAATTTTTCTGTATGTATGATATTATGAAAACCAGAAATATGTAACTTTTGTCGTAATATATTTTGGAGGAAAAATTATTTTTATTTTGTACAGAAAATGCAAATGATACATTTCGTTATTAACTTGACTATCAAACTAGAAGTAATTTCCCGTTTAAATAAATATGTATATATATGTTTCGAATCTAATGTGATGCGAATCATATTAGTCTATTTTTAAAGAATTGTGTTTATATAACATGTTTCTTCGTCTACCAAAGGAATGGCACAGGGTGTGAAAAGTTTACACAGTTATTGACAGGTATCTTTAAAAAACCAATTGTTTTTATAGCATGTCAGTGACCAATCGAATCATCCTCCCGAGAATAACCTTCTTTACAGATAGTAACCGTGAAATGATAATATTCCAAGAGAGCGGTCTATCATCTAGAGCAGTGCTCCGCAACCGGTGTGCCGTGGCACACGGGTGTGCCGTGAGCCGAATACAGGTGTGCCGCGGTCAAATGCAATGTACGAAAATTTATTGTAAAATTCAATTTAATACCTATATATTTTAGCTTTTGGTGTGCCGCGGAATTCTAGGAAGAATTTTGGTGTGCCGTAGATGAGAAAAGGTTGCGGAGCACTGATCTAAAGTGTTGAACTGTTGTGTTTGATAAATCTACGAATAAGTAAACAGTAAAGTCGTTGAAACACTAAGAAAAATATCAATTCCGACTATGTCGTTCCCAAAAAACATTATTGTAGTGAAAGCACTGCCAAAATTTTAACATTATCTGAAAATGCGATGTGGTATCACGAATCCGACATTTTTATTCAAGGGAAATAACTCTGAAAAGAAACTTTGAGGTGATTGTTTATGATCACAAAGTGTTCAGAATAAAATAAAATCCCCATACACATTCACTGGCTTTTTAGAATTTTGGCTATTTTTGTGAATACGTGTATTCAGATTTACGTTTTATTTATTTGGAAAGTGGAAATAATGCCTTCAATTACTTTCTCATATTAAAGGCAGCTTTGAATAGGCTCAATTGATAGATCGTCACAATGTCTACGTTGATACAACGCTTATCGGTTTATTTGATGACGTTTGTTTTCTAAGCTCTTATTGTGTTGTCTCGTAAACTGAAAATGGTTGATTGATTCAGTTAACATTGAGCATTGAATGTCTATATATCGTTTTTGCTAAGTTTTACCCTATAATATAAGATTGTTAAACTATTTATTTACTTCGGTGGCCTGGTGTTCACCTAGATAGGTCGACTCGATGACCTGGGATCAAATTATCTATACTTAGGCCACCCTCTGACGGTCCGGTAAAGAATCGACATAAACCTCATGAGTGTTACCGACAGGGCACTGCACCATACATTTCAATGGGCGCTAACTCACGACTCGGGGAGAAGCGGGAGCGGCGCGGAGTACTTCGGTTATACCACAAGCGGGACAACAATTCAGTAGATTATTGGTAAACACTCATCCAGTAAATCTATGCACTGCGTTTCGATCGTGTACGCGCCATTCATCCGTTTAAACATAGAGCGGGATTTGAATTTTCAGCTAAGAATGGAGTTGAAGAAATATGAACACCTTTATAACTATAAATTACTCGTACAGTAAAGGGGACAACGGAGAAAGCTTGGTGTGCAATAAGAGGACTTTTTATATATGGAGTAACGTGCTGGACCAGTTCTTGGAATGTTTTTTTTTGACATTCGATACATTTGCCGAAATTTGACATCATCTCCGGACAGTTCCCTGTAAGCAATATATAACCTAAAATGAATGTTATGTTCGATTTTTCTTCCCCCTTTTACGTAAATACGATTAAAAAATGCTTGAGCAAACCAAAAAACTGTGGCCAAATCTTTGCTTGCCGTTTAATCGATCTATTACTTCTCGGATAGCCCATCGCCTCCCCTTTTCCATTGTTTAAATTGTTATTTCTTTGTTTGGCAATTATAAATTCATGTCATTAGAGGTTACAAATCGATACAATAATCATTTTGTTGCAGTCCATTATAGCTAAACACTCCTTTGAAATTTTATTACGCTTATGTCTTTTTCTTCAAAATCAGCATTTGCCGTACTCATTTTAACAAACCTTTTTAACTTATCAGTAATAATTAAATGTCTTCCAACTGTCTATACTTTTTTAACTTCTACTTCTACTTTTAACTACGCTCACCGATCACTCAATACGTATTATACACTTAATTAACAGTTTCTGAAGTAACTGACGTTGAAGGATTAAAACCGCGGGGTTATCTTAGATTGACGTTTTGCCTCTTTTAAATTCAGCAGTCAATATTGTCACTATAACATTGATATGTAGAAAGTCACAGTAAAACTAAGCGTACTTGCCATAAAAAATTAAATTAACTCCTGTCAAAACTAAACTGAAAGACATTTTGAAATCAAATTTTTGCCATAACTGAGGTTGGCATTTCAAAATAAAATTACTCTAGAATATCGCCTTTATGTCGGTTCTACAAACTTTTTGAACTCCCTACGTACAACGTCTATAAGTGAATTATATATTCACTTGTCAGAAACAGGCTTGAATGTGAATCGATGTTCTGGGCATGAATTGAAATGATTGAGTCTCCCCGATGGCGGGAAAAAAGTACGAAATAAATTCTGGAGATATTTCTCTCCGAAGGGAATCGATAATACTCGTAGATCTACTCAACGGTAGTGTCTCCTACAACAAATTATCATTTTATTTACAAATGTATCATATTAATTAAAGTATGTTGGAGTCAGAAGAATTAGAATTTTTGGAAATCCCGGCCTTGCTCGGGATTTTTTTTTTTTGGAATAAAGTTATGAAGTTGTGAATTCTTGCTTGTCATTAGGGTGCCATCATTGGTTTGACAGCAAAAGTAACTACCTTCAAATAAAGAAACATTCATTTGAATCTTTTATTGCACTACAAACGTTTATTTTTTTTTTTCAAAATATATCTAAATCGTAAAGTTGTTAAGTAGGTACCTATTCGTGTTATCCATTTTGAAAATATTCTACCCAAAAAAACCTTCTTCTTTTGAATATGCAATCTGTGACTAACCAGAGTATTATATTTATAACCTAACCTAACCTAAATAAAACACGGCGGGTTCAATGTTTTTCATGCTAATTTTTAAACATTTTAGCAACAGTTTTACATATCGGATTTCATAACTACTTTCTAAACCTTCTCGGCGCCAATAAAAACAGACTGTGCTATTTTCAGCGAGACTGGTCAAGTATTTTTTGAGAAAATCGAGGAAAAACAAACAAATAAACATACATTGATTTTTATATATATAGACTAGCGCGGCAATAGAAATCATGGGCGCAGCGATATGCGGCACTGCCATTCGAAATGTGATTTGTCATGACGTTACGAGCGATCTTTTTACCCAAGTTCACTTTGAAACTCACCGAGTTAATTTAAGTTAATTTATGTACCTACTTATAATATGTTTTTTGCCAGATGACAATTGTTGTTTATTGTACTTTTTAATTACAATTAAATTTTAAACATTCGTATATGCAAGTTTTGGGAATGTTGCCTGTTGATGTACTAAAATAAAATAAAATGGAAATAAATAAAACTACTTTGGACATATCGAAAAACTAATTTTTCCGTCATTGAAGCACTGGAAATTATAAAATCCCTAAATTTAATTGTGGAATAACGAATAATCAAGTAAATTTACAGTGTAGTCCTCTTCTAGATATTTTTCCAGTGAATCGCTTTATTCCTCCAGATAATCCCCTAATTACACCTTCCCCTTCAGTCGCCTCCCACTCCAACACCTATGTATTTATGTATGTCCATCATTATTTTTTGTCTTTGTTTAGTCTTAATATATTCCTGACGGAAGAAGGTTACTTCTGAAACCGGTCGATTATTATAATAAATTGAAGTGGTATCGCCAAATTGTAGCGCTAGAAGGATTTTGACGGTTGTAATCATTTTCCAGTTGAGGGTCAAAACTCTTAATATTATCCTCTCACCTAAGGAAACCACATTTCGGACTGCCTATAGTAATAGAGAACTCAAATTTTCTCGTTTGCGGTAACGCAATTTTTACGCGAAATTCGTCACTTTAACACGAAAACCGCGAATTTTGCCATTTTCTCGCGATTGTCGTGTTTTTCACGCAATATTCTGGTATTTTAAATTAAGAAAGTAATATTGTATCTTTTAAATATTATTTTGCCAAAGATTTTGACAAGCTTGAATATCCATAAAATGTAAAAGAGCTGACTTCATGTCGAAAAGTACTGTCATTCTCTTTCGAATTTTGAAAAAAACATTATCGTAGAAAAAAAAAGGGTACACGTATTTTTTCTTAATTTAACAAATAAGTAAAAAATATACAACTGATTTTGTCACCAAATACCAAAGGGGGGACATAATACCATTTTGTTATAAAAGAAACCGAGCTTTTGCTGAAAAATAACACCAGTTTTCCAAAAAATAACGCGAATTTCACCAAAAATAACGCGAATTTCACCAAAAATAACGCGAACTTCGCTAAAAGTATTTCAGCAAAAAATAATGCCAAAGTTTCAGGTCCCTAGTGATTAGGCATGAAAATATTTATAACCTTCCCGCATGTAATTAACGCATTTAGTGATTACGTAGACAAAGCACATGCAAAAAAGTTTTTCTTGTGTACACATCACCAAAAATAATCATTGATTTTGGAACAATAAAAAAACTTCAACACATCAAGTGACCATGAAATCTAAGATCTTCTAACAGTTTTTTAACATCGATTCTCGTCCCATTTCAGCTTTTGGTAAAATTTTGATTTGTGATTGTGAAGCTAACAAACGGGAAAGGTAATGAATTAAAATTGAGCTGATCGTTGATTTGATGGCTATCAAATGTTACGAAATTAAAATACTACAACCTGACTAGGGTATCATGTCATGACATCTATCTTCTTTCTATTACATAAAGAAGGCGGGCGGTGCGTGGTTGTTTTCTATCGAAATCTTGTATACAAAAATTTAGCACACTTGACTTACAGAATGAGAATAAAGGTACTGTCTATATAAGATTTCTAACCCCCCCCCCCCATCTCCCATCCCCCTTTCCCACCCTTAAAGCCTAATTTTGGTACTTCTACATGAATTTTTGCACACTCGTCGTTCAAAATAAGAAGAAAATTACTGGGTAAAGGTAGGAAGTAGGGGTAGGAGTAGGGGTAGAGTTAGAGATTACAAAACTTTACTCCAAACTATTAATAACCCCGGGCAACGCCGGGTACTTCAGCTAGTTAAATATAAGCGTATATATTATATATTTTTCATAATCGTATATGATTTAAACTGCTAGTAAAAACTAATTTGAATAATTCCAGAAAAATAATGAAAATTCAAACAAAAACAAAAAAACAATTGAACGACTGATCGGAAAAGTATTATATTATATTTGTATGCTATTTAACTGCAATATCTATCACGGGTTTGCATGGTATGTTATTTATAGATGTTTCAACCGAGTAAATAAATTAATAGAAAGCTTCCACTGGCCAGAGCGATCACCTCGTGTCATAATGATACTTTTCAGCAGGATCGTTTCAAATTGCTTTCTGTACCTATTTAACTTGGCGACCCCCACCTTTTATGAGAAAACTTTCCCACCCTGAGATACTTTACGAGGCTAGAAAATGCAGCAGAACACATTTATTATACAGAATTTGAAAATGAAAAATCTACCAACTAGGGATGAAAATTGATTAGATTGGGGCTCTGTAGCTGAAAAGGAAGATCTTTAGCCTCGGGTCCAGAGAGAAAAAAGTATTTTCAGAAATAAAATATATTCAAACAAAAAGTGTTTTTTCCTGAATCGTTTCAAACATCTTTCGTTTTGTATAACTTTTTGGCTCTGGACCGAAATAATAATTTTATAAAATTCTAGTATACTTTAACAGTTTTTTATAGTGTGTTATCAAGTTTAATTTGTAGAACTCCGTTTTTAATGAAAGTTTTTAAATTTAATAATAACTATTATTATTCAAATTAAAAATGGTTTATTTATAAAAAATTGTTTTTAACTTCGAAAAAAAAAATAAATAGAATGATCATAGTTTTGTTTTTATCATATTTGTAGGTTTATAAAAAATAAAAATAAATTAAAGTCCTATCGTTTATTATTATTGCTACGTGTGACAGCTATTTTACCTTCCGAAAACATTATCAATTATAAATCATTTGGAAACGGCAAATAGTCAAATTTAAACAATATTACATTGTAATCCTTAAGTAGTGAAACTTTGCATTGTAATAACCGTTAAAATAACCATCGATTTACTCAGAAATTAATAAGAGCATTGGTAATAAAAATGAACACATTTTAAGAGTTTCATTATAAGTATTTACCTACATAGAAAAAATATCAATATATCGTCTGTAAGTGGCTTCACAACAGTTTGATAATGGCTTCGGAAGGCAAAACAGCTGTCACGCGTAATAATAATTATCTACCAGAACTTTTTTTATATATTCTCGTAAACCGTTTTTTAAATTGAATAATATTTGTTATTATTCCATTTAAAAGCCATAAATATATTACTATTGTAATATGCAAGCAACTTATTAGCCATAAAATTTATTTTTACATATGGTATCCCTACTACAAACAAAAGACAATCGACTGACGTTCTGTTATGCACAGAACCGTGAATTCATTCGCTTTTCTGCTTCTTGCTGAATCGGTCGTGTAGTAGAACATACTAGTGACTTGCTGATTTGTTTTGCATCACTTCTCACTTACAAATTTACCTTCTGAATTTTGTACGCGTTGACAAATAAATTAATCAAATGGTGACCCTTCTTTTATTTATATCTCCGCGACAATCTTTAACGAAAACACGTGGTAAGTATTGGTAAGTATACACAATACACAACATGCCGTCAAATATATATAATACAGTTAAATTCATTAAACTATTAATTTGTACCTCGTTCCATAGAGGAAGATACACTCGATATCGCCCCGGTAAGAAAACCACAATTCAGAATTGAAACGCTACTAGAAAAAAACTTTTTTTTATGCCTAGTGACTAGACCTAAAAACCCAGGTACCAAGGGAGAAAGAATCTCATCACTTAAACTGAGCTTGTATTACATAGGAAGTTTATATTATTGCGATACAGGTTTTAAGACGAGAATAAATTAGATTTCAAATTGTTATGGCTAATCTCATCTTTAGAGCGTTATATTCATTATACAACTTTCTCCATTGAAATTAGGAATTGGGAAGTTAAATTATTGGGAAGTTAAATTATTTTACTAAAAAAAAATATTTTTTAAACATCCCTGAAAAACAAAATTGATGTGATGATTTCAAAATTTGAATTATCTGTTGTATGTGTGGTTACTTTATGTTCAAAACGCTTTTTACATGTATGCGGGGCATTAATTAATATAGAAGCATAATGATTTTTTAATTAGAAAATTATAATTTTTGGTAAAATTAACTGCGTTATTAATGTACACGTAGTACACGTAGGTTTACGTACGTGTGTTCAGATGTATATATATCATAATTTGAATATTAAAAAAAAATTATCATTATATATATATTTATTAAAAAAATAAAATAAAAATGTTTACAACCTTTGTACCTATGTTTGTGTGAATGTGTGTTTGAAAAAAATAATTATTAAATAAATAAAATTCGTATTCATTTTGTGGCGTCATTCTTAATAAATGAATTAAAAAATATATTTAGTATTCACCACTTCATAAATATACATTGATATCTGACGGCCTCCTTGGTCGAGGGGTCAGGCTCTCGACTACGAATCTGAAGGTCGCGGGTTCAAATCCCGGTGTGCGCAAGTAAATTTCATGTAATTAATTTGTTCTGTTTCACAATTAATTAAGTTAAAAATAAGAAATAGTATATTTGCGCACGTTCAAGAGTGGACGATACACTCAGTATCGCCCTGGAGAAAGACCACCATTCAGAATTGAAAAGTTGCTTGAAATGGCTTTTAGCCGTGTTTGGTGACCAGATCTGAATAGCCACGTATTTCCCCATCTTCCTCTTTCCCTTCTCCTACCACCCCCAATCCGTTTAAAAAACGGATTATTTATAAGAAAAGTTCTGCTAGGTATCCATTATTACAAGAGACATCTGTTTCGCCTTCCGAATGGATTTTTCATAAATGAACCATTTATTCTAACTAAATTATAATACATAGTTATTAGTTATTATTTAAGAGGATCACGCACTCCTTATGCAGGCGGTGATAAGGTTGAAATTCCCGATTAACACCGGCCGCATGTTTAGATTTACGCAAAAAAAAAAAAACCAAAATGTATGTTATTTTATTTTGTAAAGCGCGAGCATAATTATTGAAATGTTTTTGGGTCATATCCTAAAAAACATAATTTTACACCATTACGACAATATCGGAAAAAAGCTTCGTAAGTAGGTGATTTTGCACTTTAAACATTTTTAAGGGGTAATACTTTATTTCTTTGTAGGCTTATAAAAAGATTCACAAAAAAATAACCGGTTAAATGCTTGCAATATTTAATTAAATCATTATGATATTGTGAACGGTCAGTGGCTGAGTTGGCATCGCGTCTGGGTCTCACCCAGGCGTCGTGAGTTCAATTCCTCGGCTGGCTAAGTCCTCCATTGCGACACAAGCAACATCTTCCGCTTACTGTGATGGTGGTAGGAGATTTTCAATTATTGTGCGGTGTAATTTACCACATTGAACAATACGACAAGATCCGAAAAGGGGTTCTTTAGTAGGAGATTTTGCACTTTAAACATTTTTTAGATCTGATACATGTTTTTTTTAGGCTTATCAAAAATGCCCGGTTAAACCAAAGGCCAAGGTGTGTTATAGTTGCAGTATTTAATTAAATTATCTATGGTATTTCTAGGACATCAAATTTTCAAACCAAAAACACAAGATTTTGCAATAATTCCTAATTGCAAATCTAAAAAGGACAAAGAACTACGTTTACATGAATAATTGTACAAACAATGAGTGTTTTTTTATTTTCTTATTTACCTTAACGTTGCAACATTGCAATAATATTTGCCAAGCGAACAGTCAGAATAACATGCATCGAAATTATATTATTATTATTTATTTATTTAATATCAACGGTATAAATATTCTATAAAAAATAATTGCATTTCACATTTAATTTAATTTTAATTGTTCACAATCGCTACCTGCGGCCCAATACTGTATATAATTGTTGACAGATTATGGTCGTGTGCCATTTCAAGGCAATTCCTTTGATTGATTGGTTAGAAACCCATGTGCAAGGCTCGAAGGAAGATCGTACATGAAATCGTTTTGAAATCGGTAAGTAATTAATTAATGTCAAAATAATATGAATCTATACCTTTCAATCAAAATCAGGGTTACCCCAATGACGTCGGATCGTACTACATTAATTTAAAAAGATAGGAAGAGGCTTAAACGAACATTGAAAAGTTTCAGATAAAATGATAACTTATTTTTGGTAAGAATTCTAGAACACGAATAATAAGTCTAACCAGGACCAGGAAAATATAAAATTCTGTGGTTTCTAATGCGATGGATTTGTTTTAATAGTCGTTAATCCTGATCGTAAAATTTGTGAACATTTCTTATATAACTAGTAAAAACACCCAGTAATTAAAATCGTTGGTATTTAGGTCTCTAAGAAGAACCGAATCGGAAGCCACATTTAATACCCATAGTTCATTGACTTATACGTGAAATACAATAACACTTGCGCGCGCTCAACGGTCCAAAATGATTTTTTTTTTAGCTAGCTGCCAGTGCAGAGAATTATTTTTTTTTTAATAAATGAATTTAAAAATACACTTAGTATTCACCACTTTATAAATATAATAATAATTTAACAATATATTCATATATTCCTGACGATGAAAGCATCGCTTTCGAAACATGTAGATTTTTTTTTAACATGAATAGCGCACAAGAGTCCCAACTGCTCCCAACCGTCTGGAGTCAGTGAGACTACGGCATCCCCAATTGGGGAATGTTGTGAGGCTAAAGGTATTGGGAGGGGTGGGAGAAGGTGAAGAGGAAGGTGGGGTAATACCTGGCTATTCAGATCTGATCACCAAAAAGCCATTTCAAGCAACTTTTCAATTCTGAATGGTGGTCTTTCACCAGGGCGATACTGAGTGTATCGTCCACTCTGGAACGTGCGCAAATATACTATATCTTATTTTTAACTTAATTAATTATGAAACAGCACAAATTAATTAAATAAAATTTACTTGCGCACACCGGGATTTGAACCCGCGACCTTCGGATTCGTAGTCAAGAGTCTTACCCCTCGACCATAGAGGCCGTCAATATATATATATATATTAAACTAAAAAAATTGTCAAATTTATGTGGATATCTCTCTTTCAACATTCGGCAATGGTACATTAATGGTAACGAGAGACACATTTACTATTACAAATAAGTCAAATATTATATGTATGTACTTCGTGAGATTTAATTACTTCATGAGATTTTGCCTTCTCGAAATTTTCATGGTAATTTTTATTATATTTATATTTGTTCTACCAATGTACAACTAACCACTACATATTCGTGTTAACATGGCGGTAATAAAAGTGATCTTCAAATATTCAAAACCTATGAAACTTCAACTTATGAAGCCAGATATTCCCGAAAACGTAATACTATTTCACACAAAGAACACTCAATACGTCGATACACTTAGCTCAAAAGGCGTGAAGATTCAAAATACAATTGCGTAGGTGCCACACTCGCCTAAATAACAAGTCTACGGTGGGTTTACCAAAAGCCATTGTGTCACTTCATCGTTATAGTTATTGATTGTTTGTTTATCGAGTGTGAAAAATATTCAAGGTTTTTTGTTTATTTTGTATTTTCAAGCGTATTGAAAGTCTTATACATTTTTATTGCAGAAAAGTGTACTAATGTCCTCATAAGAAATTAGTCTCTTTTTTACGTTCAAACAAGATTTTTTTAAGCCTTTTAAAACGCTAAATCCGGTCGACAAAACTGATAGTTACCCTGAAAACGAGTCAGCATAACTTTAATATTTCACTAAAACTATAAAGCACTGAGGTTTATTTTAAAATTAAAGGGTTGCATAGTTTATAACAATCCTACCCCTGTAGCCTGTGGGTAATAAGTTAAACTTTTATGTGAAATGGCAAAATAATTTAATCATTAGTTTTAGGGTGGATTTGTTTCAATGAACTCTTTAGAATATTTTTGACCGTTGTATCCAGAATTCTTTAATATTCTAAACTTATTTTTTTCTAATCAAAAAAATATTTTATTGGGGAATGAAAAATAGACATCGGTTTACCATGCGTTTTAAAAAATGGGATAGTGCTCAGTACAATGGTATGTTGTGCGCTCTTCGTTGAAAACTACTGAATTTCCGTGTATGTATGAGGTTTTACCATACGTGGGTTTGCAGTTTTTTCATTTTTTTAACCAACATACAGCCATAATTTTTTTATAATATTTTTTGCATGTTTCCATTTATTTTTAAAGTCGAATAATATAAAACTGAAATTATTTTTGTCTTGAAAAAAATCTATACAAATCTGTTCCGACTAAAGTTGGTTGAACAACGTTACTAAATATGTTACGTGTTCGTTTTAAATTACAAACAACAAATTTACTTCAGAATACAAATGTGTCATTTTTAATTTCAAATTTCGATCTAAACAAAGCTTTTTGTTCAATATTTCATCATATTTACAAAGTAGCTGGAGGTTTTTTTTTCGATAATTTCCAATTAGTCATAAATAATTATTGCCAAAGATACCTAGAAAATTGCGAAAAAACGAAATCTTACATGGCTTATGTTCCATAATACAAAACAAAAATAACTAAACAGCGTGCTAGATAAACTTCATACCCTTGATATGAAAAATATGTTGTGGTAATACCGTTAAATAAGCCGTAAACCGAAAGAATACAAGTTTGTATAAAAGACATTCCATAGTGGAAAAAAGATCTGTAAATGTTTTTTTCATTAGATTTTCACAATTTTCGGAAAACAAACAGAAATTTTGTAGTATGAGCTCGAAACATGTGTGCGTGAAATATTTTAATTGTGTCCTATTTTAAGAAACCCTATTAAAATATTTTTAAAACCTGATGCGAGTCCAGATCTTTCCGCTCTACCGCGAAGGTTATAATGACATATATCGAAATGTGCACAAAAGTTGTATTTTTTTCTTATAAATGGCGTCATATCTATTTGCTATTTCCCCTGGCTAACGATTCCCATCATTTAAAAGAAAGAAACTTATTTCATTCCAAAACTTCGAGAATTTATTATTCCATATAATTTTGTGAGCAAAATTAATGATCCAGTTTACTGCACGAACACTCCAATCGTACCGAATCAATAAGTTTTAACTGCTTCGGAAAAATCAAATTAGTTTTGACTATGTGTGCTGCACGGTGGGGGACATTTCATTTCTCAAATATCGACAGAGGGCTTATCCTAGTAAGAGACTTCTTATTCTACTTTAACGTCTGGAAGGAAAGCTGTGTTTTTTTTCGGGTTTTAATTTTTTCAATGGAAAGTGCTCGGAAAACCAAAGTAAATTAGTTTCTTAGGCAGCGGTGCACAACAACTTTTGTAGTTCCTTCCGCCTACTAATTCCTATGTGACTTTCTGCATAGCATCCCTTATATGGTAAACGCCCTCAGAAGTAATTACGAGTATATCAAGCTCCACTTCAATTCAAAATTATTTAGTCGGTAGTCAGTCGACCATATAACGAGTGAGACTTTAAAACCCATCACATAATATATACATTTCGCATACGATTTCGACGGATCAACGCGATTTATGTTGATTTTTAGATAAGTATGTTCAACGTATTTTGTTCAAACACTATAATATACTTAAGTATATTGGATACTCCAACAATGGACAAGTGCCTATATTGTATACTTAATACGTTAAACAATGGTGTGTTACCGTATAAACCACTTGATATTGATAAATTTCGTATCTTTATGAATATTCACAGCTATGACAGCATTATTATGTGTGCGGCGAACGAATCCCTGGGACTAAAAGAAAACATGAAAACGAAAAGCATGACAAATGATAGAAAGGAACGCCTAGTAAAACATCAAGTAGAACGGCGTACTTTGGAATATTTGTGGTACGGATTACGGAAAGGGCCGCCTGTTCTACGTCTATTGATGTTATCCATCCATCTCCTGTGTTGTCATGCCTTCCTTCCCTCGGTATCAATCTAGCCTTTAATCAAAGAATCCGTGAACTATTCGTCTACTGAAGGAGCAAATGAACATACCGCGCATTGATTCACATTTTAACGTTCTTGGAGGCCTGAGAAAGTAGGAAGTAAAAAGAAAGTTGGATCGAAAGAAGGATGTGGAATGTTTTTCTGGGTGACAAAAGTTCATCTGTCATTGGACAGGTATTGAACGTGTAGAGAAACTGGCTTGGTTGCCGGATGAGGGGAAGAACTTTTTTTCTTTAAATTCTTTTTATTTATTTATTCATCTATACAATCTCAATGTGTTATAAAGGTTGTGGTACTGTGCCTGTCTTACTATGATAACCTGTGATAACAGCAGCCAAAGTTTACAGTTTACTATTTAAAATTTAGAAATTTAAAAAATGAACCATATTTATATGGATGTTTATAAAAAATATTGAATTTTGATCTGTCTTGGCTAGTGATCGAAATCTTGTTGTCCAATTTATATTTATCGTTATTTGTGTTCAATCTAATAGCAAGTGGAAGTACATTTATTAACTTTGTTGAAAAGTATCTAAAATTTCTTTGGCCAAATATTGTTTTAGCGAAATAGATAATTAAGAGATTACGCTCTTTAGATCTATATATACACATCGCGAGCAGTTTGAACATTGTCAAATAAAGTTCTGTGTTTTTAAAGAGATATGCAAATGTATTTTTGACGCAAATTTGCCTTATATCCAAAACACAGATTCTCCTAAATATTTCGTCCAAACTGCTGATGATCGGTAGTTTTAGAATAATCTTTATAATTAGTTTCTGAGCTTTAATGATGGGATCAATGGCAGTAGCAGTAGATCTACACCATTTTTTTTAAATGTAATGTAAATCAAATTTAATAATTTTTTAATAACTTCAGGAAGTATTTTTAGTTTTTATTATTGTGACAGCTGTTTCGGCGTTCAAGGCCATTTTAAAATGTTTGAAAATGGCCAAATGATAACATTATTAAATTTGATGTAGATTAAATTTTAAACAAATGGAGTTCTACGAATTAAACACAAAAATAATGAATAGACTATAACACAGCATTCGATTAAAGATTGACACGGTGTATTGTAAATTGTTTTGAGTTGATTCGAGTTAAGAAAATTGCGGGTTTATCTAAAAAAGTATATATACATTTTTTAATTTAAAAAATAAAACAATAACTTTGTTTTACATCACTTTTATTTATACTTTAGCCGACCGGGTTTCGCTACTACAGTAGCTTCTTCAGGGCAGTATACAACTAAACTATGAACTAAGATGCACATGTGTTATGGATTGATACAAACAGGCTAGTGAAGGGCCAAGGGTGGGAGATCAGCAGGTACCTGCTGATCGGGAAGGGAATGTACTTTGTTTATTGGGAATAATTTAAAGATTGGACTTTTATTTAAATTTATTTGATTATTTATGAGTCTACTATTAGTGTTTTTGGCTTTCCTTATTTCTAATGCTTCTAAGTTATCTAGTCGAAAATATACATTTTTTAAGTTTATTTGCTGTACTGATCATATGTTGTTTTCACCTTAAATTACTATAAAAAATAATACCCAAATATTTGATTTTTAACCACCCATTCCAAGTTAGGGTAGTCACAGACAGGGGGTAAACACATATTTTAATTAGATTTCCTGGGATAATTAAAGAAAAGTTAATACTTGAGGCAATTTATTTAGTCTTTACCACATTCAGTGTTAAAAAAATATTATCTAGTAATCTTTTAATTACCTTAATGCCCCTGTTTGCTTTTAAATAAACATCTTTCTATTTTCTAGCTTTGAAGAGGAGAATCGTATCATCAGTAAAACTTTTTAACAATTTTTGCATCTATAGACAGATTACACAATTCATTTATATATGTATATTAAAAATAAAGTAAGATCCGAAACGATTCCTTGTGGCACGCCAAAACTAATTGGCAGTTGTTTGCTAAGACAGTTATTGATTTCTACAGTTTATTTCCGGATTGACAGGTAGCTTTGAAAAATACTAGGTTCATTATTATTTATTCCAATGTTTGCCGGTTTTTGTATCAGTTTGGGATGTGAGATAGTATCAAAAGCTTTTCATAGATCTATGAATATTTACAGGTATTTTGATTTAAGTTTTTGACTAAAAACTCTGTGGCTGTTGCGATTGCATCGGCGGTGCTTTTTTTCTGAAACCAAATTGGTTGGAGGACGGTATATTATTATTAACTAGTTTTTCAACTAGTTGATTATTGGTAGCTCTTTTAAAAACTTTAGACAATGAATTTAATAGTGTAATTGGACGAAAGTTGGTTATGTTCACTCCTTTATGATCCTCCTTTATCTATTGGAATTATGATTCCGCGTTTAATTTTGTCGGGAAATTGGCCATCAAAAATTGGGCATACCCAAAAAAAAATCTATAAAGAACCAACTGGTGATTTGTCTTACTGAAAACGTGCTTTGAGAATCTATTTTTATACCAAGGGTAGGGGTAGTTACAGCAATATTAATTCTTAGAAATGTAATCAGAAAGACAAGTAAATACTTGTCGAATGGGGTATAGAATTCAAATGCGTTATACAAGTAACATAAAGAGAGAGCACGGTGGTTTATTGACATTAGCAGAGGAAGAATAAATATAGACCGCTTTTAGCATAAATGAGATTCCTGAAGCATATATCTGGAAAAACCATATACGAGTACGAGTATGTCCGTTTTACCAACGAGCAGAATGTGAAATAATGCAAGACCGTAGCTTATTAACACGTAATACCCGGAGGTTCAAAATAAAACACATTCGGCGATGGTGGGTCCAGATTGACCCAGCTGAAATGATGAAAATAAAAGGCTTTTTTATGCATTTTTCGTTCATATCCTTACTTTTATATGATATTATGTAATTCCTCATAAACTCATAACATATCCCTTGTGTTTCTTGTATAAAGATAGATATTTTAGAAATTAGTATTCCGTAAATGTTGCGGTTCTTCGATATGCAGCAACGCGGGCACGGCGCGCGAGAGCAAAAGAACAACTAAATTGGTAGCGTCTGGAGACAACCGCTGCCGACGGTCAGCGGAATGAGGAGAGCAGTGCGGGAGGGGGTAAAGGACTCGTCCCAGGAAGTCAGTGGAAGCGAACATTTTTTATTATTTTTGATTGTATATTTATTAACATTTTCGGGAAATCGACGGTGTGCATTTACAAGTATATCATGTATTATTTAAAATACCAGAAATAAAATCACTTATTTAATTCTTCCTTGCTGCTGTACCTCTAATAGAAAGATGTGTAAAAATAAAATAAATTAAATTTATAGCCATATTACATGATGATTGCTTATGCAAATATTAGAAAATATTATATAATGGCGTTCTTATTTGAGTATTTAATTTACTGACACATTAATTTGTCACAATTAAAACCATTGAATGACATACATTTTAGTTAAAAATACTAAAACTTTTATTTTTCAACAAAACAAATTTAAATGAACAATTTTCATTAAAAAATTAAAGGAATCCGGAATTTGATCCGGAAGTCCATTTGCAATGGATTCACTCAGATTTCCTACACTAACTGCATTATCACTTCCATTTTCACTTTCAGATATTTCCTCTAGTAATATGTCTTCCGGATCACTTTCAAATTCTGGATTCAATGATTCGAATTCCAAGTCGCCATCATCACTGATCTCACTGTTAAGTAGCTTTTCAATCTCATTATCAGCTAAATAATTTTGCCTTGCCATTGCGTTAGTACGGTACGAAATAAAAAAAAATAAAACAAAGTTATAAAAATATAATCACAATACTAGAAATGCGCCCGAATGGTTCACAACATCTGCGTGTTAAGTAAGTTTCTGAAATGGATGCTCATATAACAATAATCAGAATGAAGAAATGTCAGAAATTTCAAACATATGAGGAGCAAAATAATGGGAAAAGGTACCAGAGACGTTCCCGGAATATATGGCATTTTCAAGAGAATCAAAAAATTTATGCACCTTGTCAAGTACAACAGAATAGTAAGTAAGGGAAGTTGTATGACTATAGATAAATCCATTAATATTTACAAGAATGGATAATCTCTGCCTATTCATTAAAGGAAATGACGTACGATTAGTTGGGAATATTTACCAGAATGGATTTATGCTATTAATTAATTTATCATATTAATAAGGGAAATGACATGCCATTAGATAGTAAGATTTACCACTCTCCAGATCTTCAAATTTTCACGAGTTTCGCAACTTTACCCGATGTGGTGCTAGTATAAAAAAAATATCCTTTGATCTGATTCATATTGAGTACTCCGGAAAGTTACCATTACGCCGTATCTCTTTGTTTCCTATCAACTACAATTTGAATGTAAACAATAACCATCCTGCGTAAGAACCTACGTAATGCGAAGGTAACTGAAAACATGGATGTTCTCAAAATGAACTAGCGAAAGATAGGAACTCCTAAATAAAACAGTTACCGCTTTATCTTAAATTTGCTGAATCAGGTTTTGAAATTAGGATTCATACTCATAGAAATCTTTACTGTTTCAAGAAACTCGGTAATTCATTAATGGAATTCACGCTACTCTCTGATTTCGTTTGTATAAAGCGTGAATCTTTCACTTTATTATAATCTCTGCCTACCCTTGCGGAGAAACGGCGACATGGTTAATATTCTAGTTCGTTAGACGGTTCCGGTGTAATAATACAATACCAGAAACTTTGAGAGGATCTGAGCGAAGCATAAATGGCAAAAGCGCATATTTGAAATGAGTTTGAAATGAATTTTGCACAGCTCTGTGGATTTATTAACGCAAGAGAGCTTCAACTTCCAAGTTGAATAAAAAATCGCTTCCTCATTGTGGAAATGCCACATAAAGCTTTTGTTGGACCGAACAACGAAAATGGTAACATGGATAACAGTAAATGTATTAAGAGCTTTAAGATTAAGAGATTATGGATTAAGTTTTTACAGAACCGAGAAAAGACAAAGTTATGATAAAAAATAAAATAAAGGAAAATGCACAAGTTCGGATACATTCCTATACAAGTAGCTTCCCCTTTGTACATATTTAGCCGTACAAATGCATTGTATTTAACCCAACTAAACTGAATTGTATGTAATTATGTGAAGGCTTCAAAGTGTAAATAATTATTAATAATTTCTGTCAAATATGAGTAGAATTTTTATGCCTTTTATGGTTATTTTATAAAATGTGTTCTCCAGTACTAGATTAGAACAAAAAAAAATGAAATACCTACTCTTCTTTTGCCACTAACCTTCCGATAATTTGACGGCCTCCATGTTCGAGGGGTAATGCTCTCGACTACGAATCCGAAGGTCGCGGGCTCAATCCCGGCGTGCTCAAGTAAATTTTATTTAATTAATTTGTGCTGTTTCACAATTAATTAATTAAAAAATAATATATAGTATATTTGCGCACGTTCCAGAGTAGAAGATACTCTCAGTATCGTCCTGGTGAAAGACCTCCATTCAGAATTTAAGCGTTGCTTGAAATGGCTTTTAGCCGTGTTTAGTGACCAGATATGAATAGCCAGGTATTTCCCCACCTTCGTCTTCCCCTCCCCAATACCTTAGCCTTACAACATTCCCCAATTGGGGATACCATACTCTCACTAGCTCCAGATGGTTGGGAGCAGTTAAAAAAATAACAATAATAAATAAGGACTGCAATATCCAAACAATGTGTAGTGTTTTTAATATCGTGTCCAGTGCGTGTAAAATCGAATCTTCCCAAGCTAACGCTCCAACATACAAAACCTAATTTTGGATTTGAGGCAAAAATACTCACCTAAACCGAATGATCTTCTTTTTCGTCAAAAGGTGTAAAAAACATCTAGTACGGATTACAAGTATTTTTTTAACTTACAATATAAAGGGTATTAAAAAAAAATCAAAATGTCACAATTTTAGAGGCAGCCTTAATTATTTCGGAGTTATTGGGGATTTAAAAAAAAAATTACCCCGTCTACTATGAAAATATAATAAAATATAAAATGAAAAATATATAACGTACATAACTTAAAATATCGACCGGAAAGGGGGATTTCTTTAAGATGTTTTTATTATTTTATTCTATGTAATCGTATTTACTTGCCAAATTTGACAATCTAAAAAAAAAATACCAGAAACTAATAATATTCAAAGTTACGTCTTTTATCATGAAAATTTGATTTCTTTAAAGGCCTATATTTCATAATTTGAAATAACCAAAAAAAACTTCTATTCCGTACTTAATATTTAATATACCTTTAATTTTGAACTAAGTTTTGTATGAAACGGGCCGCACAGCGGTACCCCTACCGCCGGGAAAGTATGTTTCTCGATCTGTTTGTACACAATAAGATAAACCCTAAAACTTAAAATTAGTATAGCGCCCTTGTTGTGATTTTTCACAAAAATGGCGCTATAAAACTATACGATCATTATTATTATTTATTAAACGGAAAACACAGTTTGTAATACAACATTTTATTGAATCAGTATATTGACAACCGGCCGGATTGAGCTTAGCTCGAGGTTGGCGTCATTATTAATAAAATTAATTAGAATTTCTTTGTTTACTGTGTATCCTGATGAGGGAAACATATTGATATTTATATATTTAATAGTCGTGTGAACAAATAATTTCTTATTAATTGTATTAATAATGACGCTATAAAACAATTATACGATTATAGAAGAAATAATGATAATCAATTGCAGACACATATTAAGGGGAACGGCTGCGGTGCCTGTTTCATACAAAACTGAATTTTGGATTGGAAGCCAAAATACCCATCCAAACTGAATGATCTATTTTTTTAATTAAAGGTTTAGTAAATATCTAGTAAGGAAGAGAAGTATTTTATTTATTTTTGTTTTAAGTATGTGCCATGAAAAAAAATCAATTTTCATAATTTTAGAGGTAGCTTAGAAAATTATTTGCGGGTTTATCGTACTTTTTAAAAAATACATCACATTTCCTGTGTAAGTATGATTACATAATCGCCACAAGCAGACGTCAGCATATCATTGATAACTCCCCAATAAACATTTCGGGAAGTGACATTACTCCGAAGACGTGTGTTAAATTACTCGGTGTCAATAGAACTGTCAGTACAGGGTTCTTTCAATTGAGGCAAATAAAAGCAGTACGGAGAAACCTGCCAACAGAGGCAACTAAACTGCTGGTCGATTCGTACGTTGTGTCACGTCTAGATTATTACAACGGAATATATGCGAGTCTCCCCAAATACCAAATTAACAAATTGCAATCAGTATTCAATGCTGCAGCAAGACTTATCACCGACGTTTCTAAATATTCTCACATTTCAGAGCATCTCAAAAATCTCTACTGGCTCAAATGTCCTGAAAGAATCCAGTTCAAGCTCTGCTGGATGGTATTTAAGTCACTTAACGGAATGGCTCCGGCTTACTTATCAGAACTGTGTATTTCCGAAAATACCAGCTCACGGCAATCCACCCTAAGGTCAGCAGCGTCATCAGCTATCGGCAGGTTGAAGGAACTAAAGCGCACACCTAATACTAAGTTCGGTGATCGTGCTTTCGGAGTGTCAGGAGCTAAAGCCTGGAATGAACTGCCGCATGACTTAAGAGTTATCAAAGACTCAACACAATTCAGAACTAAACTTAAAACACATCTTTTCAGACATAAATTGAAGAAATAAAAGAGAATTATTATGCATCGTAGACGTTCTTTCAATTTAATGTTCACGTATCGAGCCGCTTTGCCGATATAAAAGTGTGTTTTCCAGTTAATATATAATCTCACACCCCTAAGTATTTGCATCCTTAGGGGTGTGACATTATACAATATTCGTATTAGGTATTAATTAATTCAGTATCTAATAATACCATTCTATAAAGTGCTATTATGAATTTTACGCAATAGGCCACTTGAACGTATTTTCTGATGGTTTGGAAAAAAATCAAACATTCTACTAAGACTACAAAAATATTGCTAAAATAATTAGAATATTACAGTTTTTTAATAATAAAATAATCAAAAACTATTTTTTTTAGCTCGTGACGTCACTAAATAAATTGTTCGACTCGCGATTTCATTATTAATTTTTATTAAATTCCACTTTTTTTTAAATATGACAACACTGAGACAGAAAAATAGAAATGCCAAAACAAAACAATAGGTATTTTTTTCTGTATTCTATGACATATGAAAACCTATAAATACGAGTATGTTATAATTACAAAATGTTTCCATGAATTATTTAGGCAATATTTTGTATAGTATGGCACGCGTTTTGTCATATAAATAACATTGTTTATATTCGAACTTATTTTTCATTAATGTGTTTTTATTATGAACTTGTATTGTTATAGCACCATAAAATCTTTTTTTTATATACAATGTTTTGTCTTTAATATGAGCAAGTTGAATATAATTCGGGCGCTATTCCCATTCTTTTTAAGTAAGATTCCTTAACTTTTCCCTTAGGGCTAAAGCCTTCTTAATTAACTGCGGTTCCTATTTTCTCGAAATTTAGCGAGCGACATTCGTCAAAAATGTCAATATTTGCGATGTTTTAAGAAGAGAAAAACTCAATATTTGAAATGTTTTAACAAGAGAAAAACTCAATATTTGAAATGTTTTAACAAGAGAAAAACTGAATATTAAGTATGTTACCAATTACGTTATTATTTACTTTAAACATAATTAGCTAGTAAACATTATTAAACATTATATAGATGTTAACATTTTTGACAATTCACGAAGAGAGTCGGTACGACCGGCCAAGTCCAATGAATTCGATTCCGAAGGCGGTGGACTGACTTCGAGTTCGCAAATCCGGATTCACTCGTTTCCAACTCACTCTCAAGGAACGGCAAAGGTTTTGGATTGGAGTCAGAAACGAAAGGCGTCCCTATTCATTATTGTAATATGAACTATTTTTGATTCCGGAACGGCGGACCTATGGAGACCGAAAGGAACGAAGACCGAGTCCGAGGAATCGAGTCCATGTGGCTAAAACTCGGAATTGAAACCGAGTTTTTAAAATAAGTGGAACGACCCACCCCTTTATTAATTGTTTTTTGTTTGTTTCGTAGAACTCCATTTAATTTGTTTTTTTAATTTAATGTAAATCAATTTTAATAATGTTACTATTAAGTTCTGCGACTATTTTTAGTTTTCATTATTGTGACAGCTCTTTCGGCGTCTAGGGCCATTTTCGAAGTGCAATTTATCCACATTATGACGACTTATTTATATAATTTAATTTACTCCCACTCCTTTTCAATTTGGACGGGTAATGATTTATTATCGGTAAAGTCGATTTAGTTAGAAAACAATTGAAATTTTGAATTCTGCTAGGTGTTCACATTTATAATGTGTTTGCTTGTATTTAACTCACAATATTTTCTTAACTTAATAATAACATTATTAAATTTGATTTACACTAAATTTAAAAAATAAATAAATTCAAAAACCCACCTCTTTGTTCGGCACAAATTCAAATGTAACTTTTAGAACTAGAGACAAAAAAGGTCATTAATAATAATAATAATAATAATAATAATCGGATGATTTTTATAGCGCCGTTTTTTGTGAAAAATCACCTCAAGGGCGCTGTACAAATCTTACTTCCTATTCTTACATTATTCCTATATTACATCTATTACATTTTTTTTTTTGGACAGGCTATCATTACATATTATTTATAGACCATATAAAGAGATACAGTTAAATTATCAAAACTAAATACGGCTTGATCTAAGTTTTCATACATGTTAAATAGAGAAAAAAAATGCTAACTGTATTTATTCCTTACGATATATTGCAAAACGCTAATACAAATGATAGGAGTCATGTGAAGTTCGGCGGCGGGTGAGGACGGGGGCCGGGGGAAATGATCCATATCCATATCTAATCTTCTTTGTCTTTGTTGGTGACGCCCCTGGGCGGCCTGACGGGACGCTTGGTGTTGGTCTGCCCGTACGCCAGGTAGCGCTTGTCATCCGGCTTCAGGATCTGGCAAGAGCACACCAGCGTGTCGTCCATTTCTCGCCCCAGCCGGTGGTGTCCTTGTCGGGGTCGGACCACAGCAGGTTGCAGAGAAGCCTGGTCGGGCACGTCCGTGGGCCGCATGATGCACCGGATCTGCTCTGTAGACTGGAGATCAGAACTCAGGTTACCGTGACAGCAGAAGATCTTCTCGTCAATTGTCTTTACCTATTGCGCCTTTCTCGGCAGCCACGAAATCTAATTTTACGGGTGGTGGTTGTGGTACAACGTTCAAGGTTATACAACGATATCTTTGCAGCTATTACATGGTCCAAAATAACACATTCACTATTAAGTTTGCGTTGTGTAGCCCGGTCGTAAACGATATTGTTTACAATCACCATAGTTCAAAGAATAGCATTTTAAATCAACCATTCACTTTGAACACTTCCCTAGGCTTTTAACAGGCAAAGGTCTTTAAACAAGCACATGTGACCGATGACCGATGCTTTTGGGTTAATTTAGAACAACGTGACAGATTTGAACTTAAAATGTTTGGGTTTTTATTTGATTTTTTATTATAAACTTGATTTAAGCCCGAAACGGCCACAGTAAAATTATATGATTTCTATAAATGTAACCTATAAATTATTGCGGTTATTTTACGCTATTTTAACACCGGAAAAATTAAGAACTTAGCAATATTTCCCAGATAAACTGGAGCGCTTATAAAAAGCTGCCGGCTGCTATGAGAGCGCCAAATACGATTTAAATTAATATCTAATGAGGTAGGTACCTTTTTTTATAAAACGTGATTCTTCATTAGAAGGCTTATTTATGATATTTAAAAATAAAATAAAAATGTATTAAAACGAATTATAATATATTGTAATTGTTTTTAAAAGTTTTAGTTCAAAATCTTATGTCACTTGAAAATATTTGATCAATTTGTGTTTTCAAATAATCTTTTGAAAATCTGTTTAGGATGTTTTTACTATATCTCACCGGAATTCCGCAGTTAGTCACGAAGTCTTTAACCCTAAGGAAAAACGTAAGGGATCTTCCTTTAAAAGAACGGGAATAGCGCCCGGACTCCAGCCGGTTACAGCCCAGACACTACGGTGTAAATACAAAACAATTATATGGTCATCGGGTGTTTTTTTTCTCAATAAATACCTTATGCTTCTCGATATACGTGTGATATATTTTAACTCCTTTTACTGAATCATTTTTGCTACATATTTACAGGTCATAGTTTTTATATTTACACTTTTGTTTTTATATACATGTATGTTTATTTTTAAGACTTTTGTTCATGTGTATAACATTATAAACGCTATCGAGGATGTATTTATATGTCTATTAAAATTATTCGCTGGCAATCTTTGCCAAGTGGCAACACCGACGCGCGCATGCGCAGTCAACAGCGGCCCTATCGTCAGAGCTTAGGAAAAATCGAAATGTCATTAGAGTTCGGGTGCCGATTTATTTTTATTCGTATTTCCTAAATATTATAATCTTCCTTGTTTCCTCCTTCTGGGAAAATATAGTTGTAACTAAAAGGGTAATAAAGTTAATCTATTTTTAATTAGAAATCTATTCATTGAAATATCTTCGATCCATCCTTACCTGTATGAAAAAGGTACAATTTTCACAATTAATTTATGGACCCCCCGAGTTATTTAAAATATTATCTTTACCATTGTTATTTAAAATACATTTTCTTCTTAAGATATCATAATTTCTTCAAAAGATTGGTATTCACTTTGTGATTTTTAATATACATTTTACTAATAATAATAACGTACATTTTAATAATAATAACCAATATTATTTTATTTTTATGCCTTCTTTCTTCTTGATTTTATTTATAATAATTATATCGAACATGGATATGATAAATAAACTCAAGCCTTTCAAAAACGTAAACAAAAATAACAACACGTCAGTTGAACGACCTCTGAAACAAACAAGTTGTCAAAACAACACGTGCAAATAACCAAGTCACGATTTCACAACCAAATTCAATATTAAAGGCCTATATTTCATCATAATCAAGTCAAAATTACACCACAAAATGCAATGATTTCATAACACCTGCAAATAACGTTGCCGGCGCCCTATAAAAACTGTTCGCACATAGGCACGCGCCGCTATTCCTGCTCACGACTCCGACCAAGTAATATCTCCACTGTAACGCTGCTCCACCATAAAAATCGACAATCATCATTTATTTTCAATGTACCCGGACCTACTCTCCTCACCAAGTGAGAGATCTCCACTCTACCCGAACTGCTCTTTTCATCAAGTGAGAGATCTTCACTCCACGAGCTTGCCGCAACCGGTACGACCCTAATGCCGTCCGCGGATATGCTGCAACCTGAATCCGACAGCCACCCAGCCTACCCACGAGCTTGCCGCAACCGGTCCGACCCTAAAAGCCGTCCCCGGATATGCTGCAACCTGAGCCCGACAGCCAACCATCCTACCCACGAGCTTGCAGCAACCGGTCCGACCCTAATGCCGTCCCCGGATATTCTGCAACCCGAGCCCGACAGCCACCCAGCCTACCCAAGAGCTTGCAGCAACCGATCCGACCCTAATGCCGTCCCCGGATATGCCACAACCTGAGCCCGACAGCCACCCAGCCTACTTACGAGCTTGCAGCGACCAGTCCGACCCTAAAACCGTCCCCGGATACGCAGCAAACCTCGCTCATATGACAGCTGACACCACCTCAAGCGATCGATCATTCTGGCCGGTGCTACAAATCAAGTACGCTCCGGGCGACGACATCCCCACTTGGAAAATACCAAACACCTTTCTCAGTAGGACTAGCGAATCACAATAGTGATGCGTTCCTGTGTGCCGGTGCCTAAATATTTACAGTCCCTTGTGCGGGCCTACACGTCTCGTACAATAATAATAAAAAATATGTATATTATTTTTTAATTTCTGATGTAAATTTGTCATTCAATGTTTTATTTTTAATATTTTTTTTTAATTAACATTTTTGATTAATTGCTTACCTACTTTAATCACTTTTCGTTCAAGTTTATAATTTGTCCATTCTTACATTATTGTGTTGTTTATCAATATTCTGTATGTCTTGTATGAGGAAATCTTCATTTTTGAAACATGTTGATATTTATATATTAAAAAAGTGATGATTACAAAGTATTTTCAATAATTTATTATAAATATTTTAATTTATTATTAGTATATAAAGCTACTTAGAGAGTAATTGGGATATTTTTAATTGATAAATTTGAATTACTATTTAGAAAAAATATTTTTCTTCACCAATGTGAATTATTTGTGTATAAACATAAGATTTCGGAAACTTTTTGGTTTTAGATATTACCTATTAATTTAGTATTATAACCCCCGTTGATGGCAATCTGTTAAATTAAACATAATCCTTTGTTAAAATTATTTTTGGATAGAGGAACATTAATTAATCTAGCATGGAATGAAAAGCTAATAATTTTTTAATAAAAGGATGATTCGAAGTATTATGCATGACGATGTCTGTGCAAGTATCTTAACGATATATGTTAAATTCAAATTTATTTTTAACAATAGAAATATTTAAGTATAATAAATTTTGTCAAAAATTTTGTCCTTCTACTGTAAATTTAATCTTTTTATGGAGTTTATTTATTAAATTAGCGAAAAATTTAAGTTGCCTTTCAATACCAGTTGATATACAAAACCGTTATCTACAGATCTTATCCAAAAATAAACGTATTTTAATAATAAAGCAGAACTATTATTGTACAAATCTTATTTTCGTTTAAAAATATGTCAGCTACTAAAGGGCTAACTAATACTAGAGGCCATTGCTAAACCATCCGTTTGTTTAAAAATAATATTATCAAATAATATGTTGCTTTAAAACAACATTAAATAATTTATATAAATCCTGCAACAAGTTCTTAGTTATGTTCTAAAAATTTAGTAGTTCATTAATAATAATTTTACTACATCAAATGATACTAAAAGTGAATTATCCAGGATATGTAAAGATTTTAAATGATCAATCAATTCAAGAGAATTTTTAATTTTATATTTAGGTTTAAAAACGTTGCTATCCAAAATAATGCTATTAATTGTAGATGGTAATTTATAGCTAGGAGCATTACAGATTGAAACTGCAGGTCTAATAGGTTGATCAAATTTATGAATTTTTAGTAAGCTACCTAATTTAGGAACTTGAGGGTTTTTTTTAATGACAATCTTTTGTTTTTGAAGAAATTAACAATATTTTCAGTTGTCCAAATTTCAATGCTTTTGTAATTTCATCTTGACAAATAATTATCATTAATATTTTACTTTATATGTCTGGTTTTTTTATTTGTATTAATAATCAAAATGATTTCTTTGTTAAATAATTCCAATGTAAATTTATTATTTAATATTTTATCTATACTTGTCATTATTTTTAGTATACTGTGTATCCTGATGAGGGAAATTTCGCTTCCGAAACATGTTGATATTTATATTTTAAACAGTGGTCTGAACAAATCATTTCATATTCAGTTTAATCAAATAATAATTTAACTAATAACTGAACAAAATAGTTTTAAAACGGTGTGTTATGAATTTCATAAAAATTTACAGAATTAAAAAAAAGACAACACTGTTATAATTATCGATTAAATAATCTGTTTATTTCAGTTTATCCAGAAAATGTGTTAGATTTTTTTAGCTTTAGGCTTCACGTGAAATGCAAAGAGTAATTAATCACTTCAAAAAGGCCACAACCCAACAATTTTGCATTTTTTGCGGTTCCCATGAAAAAATCGGAAAATATTTTCACAATAGGGTTAACATTTTTGCTCACAATGCGGGAAATTCGGGCAATTTGTCAAAGCTGGGTTCTGGGTTTTATTTTCAACCCTGATATATCCAACAAACGACACAACAATCCAACTATAAAAAGATAATTAATCGTGTTTACTACTTGGCTCATTTGCAAACATTTATCATACATTCGCTTGATGGTTAGGTCCTTTTATGAACTTTATAAATATATCTATTAAGAAATTGTAGACATAAATGGATCAATCGTTTAAATCAGAGATTCCTAACGTAGGCGATATCACCCTCCAAGGAGCGTTGGAGGGATCCAAAGGGGCAGTGGTGGTCTGAAGGGCAAACGGGGGGCCGTGAATGACTACAAAAAATTATGGATGGCTAAAATGGGGGGCGAGGGCTAAAAAAATATTTTTTTTTTAATTTCCTCGTGAATTCGAATTCAAAAACTCCTATGTAAATTCTATGGAATCAGACATCGCAAGAAGACAAAAAAATGGCATATACTTGTATAAGCAGATTCATGTAAATTTGGCACTTAAAAACTTTAAGCCTTCCTGACTTTTTGATATATTTTTTTAAAATTGCCTTATTGCAGCCTCAAATGTATGGAGTGTTATTTGCCTGCAGCATGACATAGTATTCCTTTTTGTTTTCCACTATTTTCCACAGTTCGTCTATGCATCAGGTGTTCATTATTGTACGTAGTGCAACGCGCCTACAAACAATTTGTAATCTCTGTAATTAAATGCAGATTTATATACATTTTTGCATATTATTGTGTATTTATAAAAAAAAATCTGGTTTATGAAACTTAATTTTAATGTCGCGATAAATTTCCTGAATGTCAAAAACTTATCTTTTTTATTTTGTGTGATCATATTTTATGGTTCAATTAACGCGAAAGTAACGGGTATACCATAAAACAGATATTCTCGGAAAATTAAAACGAACACTCACGGTTCTGTGACGTTGTTACCATTATTTTGTAATTTCAATTTGATGCGAAGCGTTAACATAAAATACACGTAATCAGAAATTCATTGGACAGCTTTGTTCTCTTCTTTTTATTTGATCTTCCCAAAATGTTCGTGAATAAAAGCATCGTTTACATATCAAATGGCTTCGTTGAATGTAAAAACTTAAGCCTATCGGGGCATTAAATGTACAACTTTATGTCTTTCTTGAACTCATTTTACATTACAGCTGTCAACGGTTCTTTTGATGAGAGAAAGAATTGTAAAAAATTAGTGAACGAGTGGTTGAGAACGGCCCAATTTGAAGAAATATTGTAAATTTGGGATATTAATTTTTTTATATAAAATAATGTTTTTTTTTCCACAATGGACCTCCGAATAAATACTACTTTCCAACCTAAGAAAATAAAAAATTAATTAAACACTACTATTTAAAAAGAAATAATGAGTTAGGCTTGTTTTTTTTTTACAGATGTTAGCAAAAAAAATGTGCTTTTGATAACTACTGCCATAGGACGAAACTAATTATTATAATTTTTTTTGAAAGTATTATTTACTATGTACTTTTGCTATTTTTGATTTATTATATTCGCTACCGGTTTCGACACAGCCGTGTCATTCACTAGCGTCCTTAAAACTAACTTAAATTAAACAAGTACAGAAACAAAAATTAGTCACCATTAGGTGAGGGTAGTGGGAGTGGTGATTTGAAGGAGGGGTGGAGAGGTCAAAGTCAATAGGAAACATGGTTAGCAAAGGTGATTTACAGGGAGCTATTATCTTGTTTACTAAATTAAACAATAAATAATCCTTAAAGAATAATGAAGACATAATTAATAAACATAAAAACCTAACTATGGTCCTATTTTGAATATCGCATTCCTAGATCTAAAAAGTATCAACTCAAATATTACGATTATGTAGTTAATCATTTATTCGTATTCTATAAACGAAGGTGTATTTACCTTCAAAACAGATATGTCAATATCTTGAATACTCTCCAAAATATGGCGCTGAAAGTACTTCTTGTTGAATGAATGTGCTCATGACTCCCACCAGTCTTTATCGAATCAACGAAAATTCACTTCTGGATTATGTTCTGAAACAATTTTGATTACGTATGTGAAAGTTTTATGTTTATTTTGCCTTCTTTTTGTTTTGAAGAAAGACTTGAAATTTCTAGTTACATCAGTTTTGTTGAGTATTTTTTTTATTCTCGTTATTTCTTAGGAACGCATAGCTAATGCACTTTGAATAAAATTCCATAATAAATTATCAAAGATTTAACAACAATTTGATAATACATTTGCAAAAATATTTTTAATTGAGTTTCCAAATGATTATTTTTGAGTTGGTGCATAGCCTTGATATAACATCTCAATATGAGGGTTGCAGCCAATTATTACATCAATAAAGAAAACTCAACTCAAAATTCAACCGACCAATCAAATTAAGAGAGACCTACATAGGTTCACCTAACATCCATATTCCTAGTCCAAGCATCCCATTAAGTACAGTTAATGGAAAACAAACAAATCGATTACTATATTTAACCAATTCGAAGTAATGATAGTGACTTGGGCATTTCTGATGTGGATATAATTTTAGTTTCCTGTTGAAAAAACAAGACCATCTATGCTAAGGTGGTACGCCCTTTTTATCATCAACCAGCAGCAATGCCAGAAGTTCATCGAGCGATAGCAGCAGTTCTAATTCTGAGACTGAAGATAAAAAGGTACCCCACCTTGATACTGATCGACTTAACATTAAAGAAGATACTCCATATAATGAAAATCTCACAATTGCTGAAGATCACAACCTAGAGCCCAGTGTAGAAGAAAAAAAAGTGAGTAAGAAAAAAATTGACGTGGAAACGAAAGTTGCAAAAATATTACGGAATTCTTTTATAAATCGAAGAAACAAGTTCCAGAGAGACGACTTCGTCCGCTTTGCGGAACCAAGTGTCGCCTGAGTTGTAAAAGCTATTTTGATGAATCGTCAAGGCAGCAACTCTTTGATGCATACTGGGAACCAACTGATCTTCAATAGCAGGGAGAGATTGCAGTACGACACTCACAAGAAAACAAACTAAAGTACAGATGCACGCAAAATTTGCGAGCTGATGGGTCAAGAATGATAGTGTCTAAAGTATTCTTCAAATCCACTCTTGAGTTGAGCGGTAGAGTAACTAACACCGCACTGTCCAAGAAATCAGAGTCAGGTGTGATAGAAGGCGAACATTTTAAGGTGATTTCGAAAATGCTGATTTCAGAAGTGCCATTAAAGGTAATTATTTTTATTACTTATCTACTTTTTTTGATTCCAGTCTTGTTTTTGATGAAGTTTAAGTTTTGTTTTTATAATTGTTTTTTTAATTGGAAAGAGATTGTGAGGTTTTTTATCATGTAGCATTAACTAATACATGCTGAAGTCGATTTTTTTCAGTATGATTTGTTGAAGATTTTTTAATAAATTTGTTTCCTCATTTTTACAGGCAGATTTCCTGGTTAATAAAAACTCCTTTTTTATGATTCTATTGTTTTATTATTCGACCCAATTGAAAACCTATGTTTTTGCCCAGGTAAAATCGAAGTAAAAAAATGTCAATAAAACCGTTTCAAGTTAAGGTAATTGAAAAAAATAGCTAAAATGTGTCGTACAAAACTGTAGTAACTCAAAGAATCCCACTTCCAACTTAGACGATTAGTATGAAATTTTTCAATCTGAACATTCTTTAATATGCATTATCCAGTCATAAAAGAAAACAGTAAACTCCTATCGCATATATCAACATGACAATATGTTTTACGTCGTTCCTGAAAATGGTGTATTTTTTTGGTTGATACTGTTTATATCTAGGTGTGCGATATGTTCCCTTTCTCCGCACCGTCTGTCTTTTTCTCTTCGGTAAAAATAATAATCGAAAAACAGTATAAGTAATTTTCGAGGGAATTATGAGATTCATCAATAGGACGGAATTCATCAAGGTCTCGGTAGCTCAATTGGTAGAGATGCCAGTCCCGGATAGACTAGAAGTTCTGAGTTCGTGTCTCAGTCGCAACTGTTCCTTTTTATTTTCTGTGGTTTCGTCTGTGTCATATTTTCATCGAGAATTACTGATATTATTTTCAATAAACATAATATTGTCTCCTTGAACAATGTAACTACCGCCAAGAGCCATGTTTTAACATTAAAATCAAACGCCGCATCGCAGCTTCAATTTGCGGATTTATCTCTCCAACGCTAATATGACTTGGAGCCGTACACCGAGAAGAAATTCGTCTGTAGGCCTGGGGCTCCGAGATAAGCCAGGAGTGTTGACTTGATATGGCGATTTACACGACTGTCATCTCAGTGAAATTATTTTACCATTTTATAATGCCCAAAATTTGCGCAATAAAGCAGAGATTTTGTGAAAAGAAATTTTCAGGCTGGGTGCCTTTATTGCGTACTCACGTCTCTACCGTCACAGCGCTCTAACCGCTGTTATTAGAATAAAATCGCTTTTAGTTTCTTCAAAAGATGCGTATTCAAATTAATAATTAAATTGAATTAAATAATTATATTTTAATTAAATCGCCTTTATTCAGTGAAACAAAATATATCTACGTACGTCAGATACACACATAAAGATGTTAGAGAAAAAAAAAGTTATTTCTCGAGTTTACGTGTAGAAATCAACAGTTATATTGTGAACATAAAGGGTATTTTCTTATTAGAGCTGTTTAAAGTTTCGTTCCGATATGTTTAGAGTTTCACGTCTACATTTTTATTATTTTTGATATATAGAAATATAGTGTTGTTTTTGATATTTTATAAACCCCTACTAATTTCATTGGAAAAAACATATTAAAAACTACTACACCTCTTATGCAAAGTTAGTAAACATCCTACATTGTTCGTTGGAACCGTTGATATGTACGAGTACATCGGAACAAGTGTTTCGCAGTTAGAGCCCTGCCGTGGCAGCCGCACTAGCAGAAATTGTTTCCATATAATTTCAGGCAAACTTTTGATACAACATGATATTTCCATAGTCATAACATTCGTGTCAGAATCGTAAGATCACATCTGACTCTGGTACAATAGTTGCTAAGTTAAATCGAAAAGATTTGTTTTATCTTTATTTCCATTTATTCATTAAGAACTCAGAAAGGAGTGGTGTAAGTATACGGACTTAATTTCTAATATTTTTCTATCAAAAGTTGTTAATAGTTACGAAACGATGTGATACGATTGTACCACCCCAGTCAGAAGCACTCCTGTCCCGGTGAGACAGGTACCGGGGGCATCACTTTGTTAGGACTTGAAACAGTGTGCTCTGTGAATGGTAGGAGGGTGGAATTTAATCTACCAGTATACATGGCAAGGTTATAAGCCAATATTGGCATTTAGAATGGGTTGGAATAAAGGAATTGATTGAGCATTGATATTTCGTTTCTTGCTTCCCACTGCTTCTTGTTTCCAGTTTTCCGTTATTTTATGTTTTTCGCTACACGCTTGCAGTTTCCCTCTTCTTTTGTCTTCCGGTGTTCCTCTGCTTCACGCTTTCCGCTTACTGGTTCTTCGTTTTTTTTTTCTTCTCGGTTCACACTGCTTTTTGTTTTCTGCTTTCTAGTGCTTCCTACTTCCCGTTTTCCGCTGCTTCTTGTTTCCTGCTTCTTATGGGAGGAAAGTTTCAGACTACCGTTCTAGATCGACCCTGTTCGGCCATGTGTCCAAAGCATTTGATCTTCATACTGCTTAGTTCTCATTGACTTTGGTGTGGCTTCCCCCATCACAACACAAGCAACATCCTCCGTTTAGTGTGAT